>JBANSL010000010.1:33118119-33143119 GCA_037127255.1 Persicaria tinctoria | reverse complement strand
TCCCAAAGGTTCCACGGTAGAGCCGGGACAAAACAACGTAAAAGAGAGGAAGTCTAGTGGTCTATCGAGCTCTCACTCTAACGCCAAAAGTCTGAACCCGCCAAGCATCCATATAAGCAAAGATAGCGGCTAGCGGTTACCTGAATCTAAAAAAAATGAGGGGGATCTGGGTCAATCATCAGGTCACTCATGCGCGTGTGTAAACACACTCTGAGAGGCATATAATAAGCATCCTATTCCTAAAATGAAATGCGTAATGCAAAGCGGAACTTAAACAGACAAGCATAAAAATAATTAAGTGCGGACATAAATAAAGAGGCGCGCAGTTACAAGAAATGCCAAATAGCATGTCCCTCTAGGCTCATAAGGAATCCTCTAGAAACTCCCTTCAAAGGGAACTACCTCACCCACGGTGCAGGCCGTCCCTACGTAAGGAGCCTACTAACTATGAAGAGAAGGCAAACAACGACACCCATATAAGGCCTAATGCTCTAAGAGTCCTATGGCGATTTATTACCAAAAAGCCTACCTCACCCATCAAGTGCAAGCAACTTTCTATAATAAGCCCCACTAAGATGACAAGAATAGAGAAAAAGGTCACATCCAATAAACACCTATAACGGCCGTTTTCTAACAAAGACATATAGCAAGTCATATGGTTTCCATTTTAGATCCTAAGCGTGATTCTAAGTCGTATGGTGCATGAACACTAGCCTACTATATAACACCCAGTGCATAGAGCGCCCATCATGAGTAAGTTCAAAGAACTTACCTGGAGAAGCGCATAATCCAACAATGATCAGCAATGACAAGCAATCCAACATATCAGAGATCACCTAGTAATCCCATAAATAACATAATAAGTCTAAGTCTAATTTACACAAAGCACACAAGTCACATATGAAACATGTAAGATACACACATATGATAACTCAACCATCTTGTCATTATTAACATTATCATCTCATCTTCATTTCTCATATTGTCTCATCATATCTCATAAATTAACATCTTTCTCAATTCGATCATAACATCATCCTCATCAGCTCATGACAACCTCCATATCATACTTAGTCAAATTCGCATACTATCATTTTATACTCATACTTTCCATAAGGATATATATATATCATCATCATCATAAGTATCGAACATTTAGTCGCTTCTAATAATCACTATAATATCATGCTATTAGTCACACACATCATGTCGTTAGTCAAACGATCATATTATCATGCTAGTTAGTCATTGAACAAGTATAATTCCCAAGTTAGTTCCAAAACCGTTTTGAAATCCGAACCAACCCGTTAAAGATTTCGACCCTTGAAAATACTCGCTAAATTCCTTTTCCAATTTATTTATTAAATCATTTTCCGACCTTGAAATTCTTTTCCAATTTCTCTAAAATCCAAACCCTTTTTATTTAATAAACCAACCCTATAATTCTCCCAAAATAATATTTTATCTCTTAAAAACTCAAATAATATTGTATATATATAATCCTTTTAATTACGCTAATTAGTTAAATAACTAAACGGATAACCCGAACCGAACCAAACCGAACCGAACCAAACCCGCTAATTATCCCAACCGGTTAAACAAATGAACAAATAATATAATAGTATATAACAAAAATAGAGAGGTGGACCCACGTGAGTCTTCCTCTTCCTCCATCCCGATTCAAAAGTCCCGCTCCCGGCGCCATGGCTGCTCGACGCCGCTTCCTCGCGCTTCGACTCCGATCAGCTCCCGCCGACTCAATCAGCCCGCACCCGCTGGTCTGCTCGACCTCGCTCGCTAACTGCGCCCGCACTCGCCCCTGCTAGCTCCGCCTCTGCTCAGCTCGCTCACAACACTCGCCGATGCTCGCCGGAGCTCCGCCCGAGTTCACACGCGCCACCCGATACCCCGCACTCAGCTCACACACACCCGACACTAGCCCTCAGCCCAAACCCAGTCAGATTTAATTCAAAACAGAGGGAGGAGAAACGATGACTCACCGAGAAGGTTCGCGACTTCGGAGCTCTCGATCGGAGTTCTGAGCGTCGTCGGAGGCTCGCGATGGCTCGTCGGACCTGCGTCGGACATGGGTGAGCGTGATGGTAGGGATCGAGAGTGGTTTGGATTGGAAACGAAGGAGAACGGCTTACCGAACCGACGAAGCGTGCTCGAATAGGGGAAGGAGCTTCGGTGGCTCGACGACGGCTTCGGTGGTCCCTGGGCGGTGCTGGCGGCTCCGGCTGCTGCTGGTAGTTCCAAGGAGGTGTCGAAGGCTGCCGATGGTCCTTGGGTGGAAGGAGAACGAAGGAGAAAGAGGTGGGCTTGGTTGGCTTCTTGCGGCAAAACAGGGGAAGGAAGGAGCGGCTGCGGTGGTAGTCGACGACAGTGGCGATAACTGAAACGGCTATGGTGGTGCGGAGATGGTGAAGATGTGGTGGTGATGAGAGCTTAGAGGATGGAAATGGTGGTGGTGGCGTGAGGAATGAGCGGGGAGGGTGATGCTGAATGAAATTGACAGGGAGAGAGGTGAGTGATGATGGTGAATGGTGAAAGTGACGGAGTGAAGTAGGCAGGGGATGGGTTCAGTTTGCAGGGCAAGGTGAGGGAGTTGGTGGGAGTAGTGTGTTGAATTGGTTAACCAATACCCGGAAATAAATCTCGAATACGCAAATTTGAATCCCGTAATTAGTTTTCAAATGTTAGTTTTCCCGACTTTCGCTCTCTCGATCAATTAGATTTTTAAAAAATCGATAAGGATATCGCCATCCGATAATTATTTTGAATTTTCGAGGTAAAAGGATAGAAAGTTTTCGTCAAATTTTATATTCCGGTCGGAATCCACTCTACGAGTTTTTAAACCGATTAAATTTCATTTTTAATTCTCTCTTTATTTTTTTCTTCCGCAGAAATTAGGATTTAAAAATCCGAGCCTTTACATCATCCACCTCTAAAAACAAGTCTCGTCCCCGAGACTAAAATCATTTTAAAACAGGGGATGAAGTTTGAAAGCGGTGAGTCCAAGGATCATGTCATTGATCCCGTAAACACCTCATAAGTGCCCCTATGAGGTCCTCACAGTACCGTTGCCGCGATCATAATATCCCGAAATAGACCGTAGTAAGAATGTAATATGGGCCCCTACCACATCCTTACTCCGACTCCTTGGCCATATCATAACTCAAATACTTGTATCAACTTCGTGGGGCGTTAAAATGAAAACTAGGGTCGCATTAGTTTCTTAAAATCCAAGTTAGTCTATTTTGAAACACCATTTGAAATTTCAAGTTCGACGTTGTTCAAAATCATTTCCAACTTCGCAGTTCATCATACCATCCCACCTCTAAAGGCTAATCCCATACTTTTTCCTAGGTTCCAAGTCAGAATCAAATTTCAATATTTCAGCTTCTATCATTTCTATCATCATGCATCGTATATAGAATAGCAATCATATCTCACATTTATAGTAGGACATAACACATCAAGGATGGTCGCATACCATAACATATCTAGCACATCATCACATCAACGAGGCTCATCACATCATATCACCAAGGATCTGCACACAACTACCAAGCATAAGCACAAAATCAAAGAGATTCCACTAACCAATCTCACTAACCATCCACCTCTAAGAATCCAACTCATACTAGTCATCTCACACCTACCACTCTCGACCAACTCTTACGCAGAAATCCATCTCGTGCTACTCCTAACCACGAATTTCTAAGACCCTCGTGCTACTCCTAACCATCCACGAATTCCTCGAGTCATCTAAGAGAATCATGTCCGCGACTACCATCTTCCATATGTCCGTCCTTTGTATACCTTTGGCGACGTCTGTCTTGTGGCCTATGGGTCATAGACCCATCACACTTCCACTGCTCCGCTCCGGTGCCACTTGGTCATCGGTCCCTTCTTGCATGTCGACGCTCATCGGAGGATCGCAAGGTCAGAAGTTACGGAGATAGGGGAGAGACAAGGGCGGACAACACAACTTCCTTAAGGGTTCAGACATGGACCATGACTAGAGACGACAAGACCAGAGACAAGATCCCAACCCGAGAGTTACAACGATTCCCTTGTAATTTTGGAACGCAAACACATAAAATCAAGAGATATCATCACATTATTTCACACTAGTATGCACCAATCTCAAGAAATATCGGTTTATGCATTCATAACATGTTCATATAATCATCTTTATATGTGTGCAGAACAAGCTAGCAACCTATCATTTCATTCACAAATCATGCTGGACAGACTAAGAACATGTATGCACAGACTGACATGGGAGATATATGGCATAAGTTATGCAAGATCTAGCAAGCATCACATGATATCCTATGCACGACTTATCACTCATTTAGATACACACATAAGCAAGTTATAATATTGCGTAAAGCATGCTAAGATGTACCCTAAAAATCATGCTAACGGTATGGTTAATTCATGCAGGGTTGGTATAACAACTATCTCCTCACATACATCCATATTCGCATAGTAAGACTAGGCAGTCACACAATCATATAAGGGCCTATAACTGGGTGGTATTTGTCATATATGATACTAGCAATATTCATTAAACATCTACACAACCATGAGGTCCAATTAGGTTAATCTGGCATGCTAAGTCATCCAATTCACATTTTAAACATGCAATGAGAGTTGACCACACTATCATGGACCTAGTTTATAGGGAGACTATAATCATGGGAATTCAATAAATACGACACATACATCCACTCATAAGTGCAACCATGCGAGGTACCATGCAAGTCATGTTGAATTATACCAATATAGCATGTCATTAAATCACAAGGAGGTTATCATTATAACTTGAAAGAATTCTATAAGGACAATCACCGACTCGCCACCCCGTTTCACCGTGGGACGCTAGTATGATTCGCTGGGTAGGTGACAAGGACATTCACGTTGTTTTTGAGGTGAGTGTAGAAATCGTGTTTAGACTCTTGTGGCAAGAAGACATGGTTGACCATTACGTGGATTGAAAGGGATGACTCCATAAGACAATTCACTTCTATCTCGAAACAATCTAAAACCTCACCCCAACTAACATACTTAGGTAGCCCTCACATCCGACACGATTTCCGAAGGTAGTTAGTTGACCGACCCAGATTTCCCGTGGAAGACCCCAACCGGAGATACGAGACTCGATAGAAGCATCGATGGTGAAATACAAAACATGACTCAAAACCAGGAGAGCAGATGCTTCTCGACCCTTGCTAACATGCCTAGGTGTTTTGGCGGGGCGGATGACAGGGTCAGAACCATTAGGGGGTTTGAATTATGTAAGGGTCATCCCGACAAGACAAGAATTCTGATTACATAAGAACAAGGCTTTCTCCCGCTATCCCATTTGCACAGTCATTCAACACATGATTCAAGTCAGAGAATATTGATTAGTTCGCTATCCTAAGCACAATAGCACTCATCACGGAAGCAATCAACAAGATTAATAGGATCCTCTTCGGGGAAGATCACCCTCGGGCCCAATTGCATAGATGTATATATAAACGTAAGCATAGAGACGATCTATGCCGTCCTTCGAGGGACGGCTGGCCGGAGGGGCAAAAACCTCACGGCCTCCTAACTCAACACTCCAACCTCCGTGGTGTTCCTTGGAGTCTTCTAGGCCCATCTGTAAATAAAAGCTAGTATTTTGCCAACCGTTCCCCAATTTCTACATTCATAAGGGATGTCTATCGCTTTGGTCTCTACCCCCGAGATTGTTTCCCTTTTATTCATTTTAGGTTTAATTCCAATTAAATTCATTTTGCCCTTTTAAAACATTTTTCAAAACCAATTGAAAACATTGGGCGATTTTCAAAACCTCCTCAACCTATTGTACTCGGATTGCACAACCTCAGCTCTGATACCACCTTTGTAACGGCCCGGGATTATGATTCCCGAGTTACGTTTTGAGGGATAAAACCCCTCGTTAGGATCTTGCGCTCCAAGTACAGGTTGAAGGTTTGAAACCGAAGATTTGTAGTTTAAAGTTGGATTTCGCACCCAAATCTGTAAGGTCCGTTAGAGACCCCGAGGTAAACCCCTATGCCTGTCCTAAGTCTACAACGCGGAAAATCCATTTAGGCATGCAACGAGCATAAGTGAAGTTAAAACAAAATACAATCCCAAAGGTTCCACGGTAGAGCCGGGACAAAACAACGTAAAAGAGAGGAAGTCTAGTGGTCTCTCGAGCTCTCACTCTAACGCCAAAAGTCTGAACCCGCCAAGCATCCATATAAGCAAAGATAGCGGCTAGCGGTTACCTGAATCTAAAAAAAATGAGGGGGATCTGGGTCAATCATCAGGTCACTCATGCGCGTGTGTAAACACACTCTGAGAGGCATATAATAAGCATCCTATTCCTAAAATGAAATGCGTAATGCAAAGCGGAACTTAAACAGACAAGCATAAAAATAATTAAGTGCGGACATAAATAAAGAGGCGCGCAGTTACAAGAAATGCCAAATAGCATGTCCCTCTAGGCTCATAAGGAATCCTCTAGCAACTCCCTTCAAAGGGAAACGATGACTCACCGAGAAGGTTCGCGACTTCGGAGCTCTCGATCGGAGTTCTGAGCGTCGTCGGAGGCTCGCGATGGCTCGTCGGACCTGCGTCGGACATGGGTGAGCGTGATGGTAGGGCTCGAGAGTGGTTTGGATCGGAAACGAAGGAGAACGGCTTACCGAACCGATGAAGCGTGCTCGAATAGGGGAAGGAGCTTCGGTGGCTCGACGACGGCTTCGGTGGTCCCTTGGCGGTGCTGGCGGCTCCGGCTGCTGCTGGTAGTTCCAAGGAGGTGTCGAAGGCTGCCGATGGTCCTTGGGTGGAAGGAGAACGAAGGAGAAAGAGGTGGGCTTGGTTGGCTTCTTGCGGCAAAACAGGGGAAGGAAGGAGCGGCTGCGGTGGTAGTCGACGACGGTGGCGATGACTGAAACGGCTATGGTGGTGCGGAGATGGTGAAGATGTGGTGGTGATGAGAGCTTAGAGGATGGAAATGGTGGTGGTGGCGTGAGGAATGAGCGGGGAGGGTGATGCTGAATGAAATTGACAGGGAGAGAGGTGAGTGATGATGGTGAATGGTGAAGGTGACGGAGTGAAGTAGGCAGGGGATGGGTTCAGTTTGTAGGGCAAGGTGAGGGAGTTGGTGGGAGAGGGAGTTGGTGGGAGTAGTGTGTTGAATTGGTTAACCAATACCCAGAAATAAATCTCGAATACGCAAATTTGAATCCCGTAATTAGTTTTCAAATGTTAGTTTCCCCGACTTTCGCTCTCTCGATCAATTAGATTTTTAAAAAATCGATAAGGATATCGCCATCCGATAATTATTTTGAATTTTCGAGGTAAAAGGATAGAAAGTTTTCGTCAAATTTTATATTCCGGTCGGAATCCACTCTACGAGTTTTTAAACCGATTAAATTTCATTTTTAATTCTCTCTTTATTTTTTTCTTCCGCAGAAATTAGGATTTAAAAATCCGAGCATTTACATTTGGCTCGAGTTAATTAGTTTGGTATTCTATACAAGAAGCGACAAGTAGGGAATAAGGGGTGACATGTATGTTATAAGGGATGACAAACAAGGTATAAGGCGTGACAAAGGGGATACAAGAGGTGACAAGCATGGTTTAAGGAGTGTTAGCAGGACTTGGTTTGTTATTTTGTGCAAGGAATTGGTAACGCACATGATATAAGAGGTGACAAGAAGGGTACAAAAGGGTGACAAGCAGGGTATAAAGGGTGACAAATATGAATTGGTAACGGGGCTGGGAGCTTGCCAAATGCTCATAGCCCGATCGTGGGACTTAGGATTGCCCGCCATGCTTTGAAAGTATATTGGAAACACTTTCCACTTCAACGGATGAAGAAGTGGTAGTCAAAAACAAAGAAAGTAAAAGATCGTGAGAAACCGAAAAGAATCAAAATTTCAGCGCGAATGGGTCAGCCCAATATGATCCCCAAGCTTCTATATGTTTTTGCATTTCGACAAAAAGGCGAAAAAAACGAAAAGGCATAATATAAATATCATGAAACCACAGCCCACTTTGTTCTCTCGCTCCTTGCTCGCGGAGCGGCATGCCGAAAATGAAAAGAAATAGGAAGACTACTTATACTAAACTATTCTCGCACAGGATAAGTAACTAAATCTATACTCGTTTACAGATTCTATTCTTCCAAAGTACGATCTTCTTTTAGCCTACCGGTGACCGGCTTCGCGAGACCATTTCGGTCCACCCTGGAGAAGATGACCCCTCTCTCGGGCTAAGCTCTATTGGGCGGAGGTTCCTCGATCAACTAACTTACTTAAAGAAGAAAGAAAGCACTTTTCAAAAATCTTTTACCCATACGAAAGTACACTGAACACCACAAAAATATCTACAAAGAAAAGAAAAAGCAAGTTGATCATTCGACGTCGGAGGGACTGACTCGTAGCTAGGATCCCATCTCTCTTCTCTTATTTCATTCATAGTAATTGCTCCTAGTCCTACTGCTTTCCCCATTCAGTTCTTTTTTTTTTCTTTCTGGGATTCGTTTTCCATGGAATCCGTAGTTGCCGGGATTCAATCCATTAGGGTATCTACGGGGCCCCACCTCGACTCAAGACTACAGGAATAGAGATGAAAGGATTTTTTAATGGAAAGAGGCCTTTCCGGGGAGCTTCTTTTATCTTGTAATCTGGGTCTTTCGTCTAACAAGATTATGGGATTCCGTTTTATTCCAAGGAATCAAATTCCTTAAACTTAAATAAGTGGGGTACCCCTCTTCAGAAACTTATTTGATAGCCGGCTGCCCAAAGAACTCCAATTGAAGATCGAAACTCGCAATATAGGACATTTATCTGGAAAGAAGTAAGGTGGAACCTCGTCAATTGGATATTTTTGATTTGTGTGTGATAACATCCATAGAAGTCGAAGATAAAAGAAAAAATGCACATAGTTGAGAGAAGAGATTGGAGATAGTTTGCGGGCACGGTGGGAGGGAGTTTCTCTAGGATGAGCCTTTTTCTGACTATATTATGTGCGAATTAGGCCAGTCTTTCAGTCCTTGACTTGAAGTCCTCTAACGACTCTACCAACATGGAAATTCGCTCATAAGAGGTGGCTAGGGAAATCCCTTCTTGCGACAAAACAGTTTTCTAGCTCGTCTTCCAAGAATCAGATTCTTTTTGTCCTGAGATTATGAGCCGCCAACAGAACCAAAGGGAATTCACATGATATTTCCTCATAGACCAGAGATTTCTTTTACCAAAAAATGTGCGAATATAACCAACTCGCGCGACAACATTCTTCGTCTATCTTCTCGTTCCCTCTCTATCCTATTTGTTAGCTTCTTTAAGATGAAATTCCTCTGAATGAAAGATCCTTTTCATCTTAAAGAAGTACGTCATGAGTTACTTGACGAGTCCAACAGAACTGGAAGAACTTTCGGCTTGAGTCACTTATGGTAAAGAGAGCCACGCCCCAAGAGATATGGATTCGCCCTTACAGCTATTTCATGAGGAAATCACCTGAAAGAGAAAGATGCCCTCCCTGATAAAGTTCCCAGATGCCACGTACATCCCCTTTTTGTGTGAAGCTGCTTTGCCGAAGAGAGAGCGAGAGAGAGGGGGGTGGAGCGTGTCAACATCTAGAGGCTTCCGAGTACTATAGTCAGCCCGTCTTTGGTGAAAGAAAGAGTGGTTCGGTCAGAAGCATAACGCACGCACTTCAATCCAAAGAAGCAAGACGAAGATATTTCTCTTTCTATACGCAATTTTGGCTAAATACATATAGATATAGAGAAGCGCAAAGGACATACAATAATGACTATTGGGATAAGAAGATATATCCTCTATCAATGAATTTGAAATAAGCTAATAAGCTCTTTCTCGATTCGTCGCATTTATATCTCTGACTATCATAAAAAAAGACTCGCTTTCCATTTTGGGTGTGTGGGAATCGGAAACTGAGAGCGTGAACGCTCACAAGCTCCTAGAATATTTTCTTTCTTCTACCAATGATCAGTAGATTGAACACTAACTTAATATCGATGAAAGCAACTACAGCAAAAAGCCTTCTTTCTTTTTATCTTCTTTCTGCTCTGTATTGCTTAAGTAAAGAAAAGACCAATAAAAACCTTATGGGAAAGAGAGCTCGAAAAGAAGCATCTTTCTTATATACGAAAGCACCCCGCCATTCCTAGGTTAACCATGAAAATCGCGCAAGCAAATACTTGATCCAAAATGAACCCGTCTAAGAAAGGTAAGCAAGCTACCACTCCATTGTCAGGTTTAGGAGTCTCGTACTCACGGTCTCTATCAACCGAAACTAAGACCCGTTCCACTATGGATTTGCCGTAATTGGCCCATATACGACGTGCCCGGTAATTGTACTTCAACCGACGTGGATTCCTCTATCTCATAGGTGTCAAGAGTACAATCCGAGCTAGTGCCGGAGAAAACATCTAAAGAGCTAGCCCACCTGGACTCGAGCCTTCACTTCAAGCACCCCCCCCGTACTTCTGCTCATCCCAGAGAATCTATTTGATCAATAACCGGTATTTCTCTTTCCCAAGCTCGATCAATATCCACTTTCTGAGAGAAAGAATCTACTTTCTGAGCTCAACGGTCTTACACTTCCTAGCACGAGAGAAGGGGTCTCAGAGGCCAATCAAACACGTTTTAAAGCATAATTCAGGGGGAAGACGAGTCGGATCCCATAGACAGGCTTTTTAAGTGGATAGATAAAGTACTATCATAGAATCGACATTTGTTGCGGTGGTATTTATTGAATTGAATTCAACTCAAGTGGGCAAGGGAGGGTTGGTAAACATAGAGAGATAGTCGCTTTAGCCACTTTATCTTCTCTCCTGATTGTTGTCTAAGTCTAGATCCTAGCTAGCGCATACTTGCATCTGTTATGACTATTACAGAAAGGGTTTGATAAACACCACCCCCTGCTTAGTGATTGGGCACCCGCTTTCTTTACGGCGTAGAAGAATCGGCTTCCTTTATAGGGAGAACCAAGCTGAGCAAGCGGCTGAGAAGAGGTGAAGCCTCCATTTCAATGCTCGAGGAAGAAGTCCTATAGTTTACCACTTTTAAAATGGATATATAGTAGAGCTAGTCTAGCACGAATTCAGCTTACGAGCCCAAGTAAACGAAAGTGTATGCGCACTAGCGGGTGCGGAAAGCAAGAAATTTTCATTATAGCCATATCCCTTATGAAGGGTTTTAGGAGAGCCATAGGGGCAATCCCCCTCGTACCAAAGACAGGTAATGGCAATGAAACTCGGGCTTGCTATTGCTTATAAACTTTCTATGAATGTGCTGAGGAAGAAGTAGTCGCGATATGCCGCAAATCGTCTGTTTGATTCTACGATACAGAATCGTCTGCTGTCAAAAGCTATTTGGGATCCATTCTATTACTCTTTTATATGTCACTTCGAAGCAGTAAGCGCATCTATCTCTTTTCGGCTCCTGGCTTTAGTAGTAATGCTAATTCCTTTCCTAATTCCAATGCCTTACTTCCTGATCGAAAAGAAGGATTTGATGCTAAGACTGGATTCGATGCATCTAGGGTTTTAGAGAGGCTTTGTGCCTTGCGTAGGTGCTATCTTGACTGAGGTTTTTCCTACCTAGCCTAGCTCAATAAGGGGGAGAATGCCCTTACTTGGAATCTCAAGCATTCTTCTTCACCTGCACACTTGCATCAACATCAAAGAGCTTATTCGATACCATCCTCATTCCCTTTCGCTTACGCTTTCACCTCTCCTTCATTTGCAGCCTCTTCTCAAGCAGCTTCTTCTACTGCTTCAGGACGTGTAGCTATTTTGGTTTGTTTCTTTCTTTAAGATAATACCTCTTATGGCTGTTAGCTACGTTACTTCGTCGTTCCAGGTCCCCCTTAAGGGAGTTTTTAAGCGAGTGAGTGCCCGAGGGTTCAGGAAGTTCCCGGATAATCGTTCCCTAAGGGGCGTAGCGCTAAGCCGGTTGATGAGCTAGAAGAAGAAAGACCCGGACTTAGGCTTAGATCAATAGATCAATTCCCAAACCCCTCAATCGACTTCCCAAGAGCGATAACAACCCGAATCTAATGGGGTTTACATTCCTTTTGGTATGATAAGCAGCAGATGGAAAACAAGGAAAAAGCCCCGAATAACGGGCATTCAACAAAGACAACAACAACTGCTAGCAGGGATATTCCCCTTACCCAAACCCAACGAAAGATGGGGCTCCTCAAACGCGCTTATAAGAGAAGAGATTTGCCTTACGATGGAAGGTACGGTACGTAGATAGACCGATGGACATTCATTGGCTTGACCGTAGGGACACGGATTCCCACTTATGCCACCCTAACATCCAGAGGAAGAAAAAAGGATAAGGGTATGAAAACGACTTTCTCCTATAACAAAGGACATTTAGTAGCGAAAAGCATTGACACTTCTGCCTTCTAGGCTAGAACCCTCAAAGCCGGAAGAAAGGACAACCTAGCTCAACTGATTGATGGGTACCGTAGCCCCGCGTGTGCGGTAATGGGCAAGGCAACCTAAAGAAGAAGATGCTGATAGCGAGTGATTCACTCCTATAAGTCCGTCATACTTATTTTTCGTGGAAGATGGGGTAGCAGGTCTTTTCTTGTTCTTAGGGGGCGGAGGGTTTTCCTAAGAAGATGGAAGTGCTGGCAATCATAAGAGGATTGTTGCCTGTTCCCCGTTTAGGGGTGGGGAAAACCTTGGTCTAAGAATGAAAGTCAGAGCGAGTTTTTAGTCTTTTAAGAGTCCAATGTAGAGGAATGGCAGCAAGAACAATGGGGCTACCGTGTCAAAACAACTCCTTCTTGATTTACTTTCTTCTGCGGAAGTAGTAACTAGCAAGGAAGTAAGCCCCAATAAAAAGAAGAAGGACAGAGCTTGAATTTCACCACTATGAGATAAGAGGGGTAGAAAGAGAAAGCGAAAAAAATATCCTCGTGAAGAGGGAACGTAACGATAGGACTTCTTCTTCATAACACAGGAAACGGACTCTTCTTGGGAGTTGTACTTCCTTTGTTTAGTTAGTCAGAATAGGCCGGGTCTCCCAGTGTAGGACTGCTCCCATTCATTTGGAAAGTTAGAGCATCTCCTGTGGTAGTTGAGACTCCACCCCTCTCTCTAAAAGGGCAAAGGGGAAGTCAACCAAATCGGGAGCGAAAGGCGGCTCTCTTTAAGTAATCAATGGCGCACGAGCGATTAAGCGGGCATCTCCTGATTCGATGATCTATTGAACTACGGCCG
Source organism: Persicaria tinctoria (assembly GCA_037127255.1). Lineage (NCBI taxonomy): Eukaryota > Viridiplantae > Streptophyta > Magnoliopsida > Caryophyllales > Polygonaceae > Persicaria > Persicaria tinctoria. The sequence goes on along the minus strand of JBANSL010000010.1, from coordinate 33,129,840 downwards.
CTCCTACTTTCTTCTTAGTGGTTTGTCCCCTTTTTAAGAAGTCAGAAGGGCTCTTTGTCGCTACAGGAAAGCCAGTGCATGAAAATCGATTCCCCTCGTCCTACGACCTTCCCGCCTAAGGGGGGTGGATGGAGGCCTTTAGTTCGTGTTCCCTGGCCAAAATGGGGCAATCACACAAGGAAATCAAGTCTAGCTCCACCCGAGCTTCCACGAAAGAACCATAAAGTAAAAAAGGAACTAGCTCAAACTGCTACTATTCGTGGAACATCTACTTTAGAACCCCCGCCGGAGATATTCGAGTCTAACTGCTTTCACTAATGGAACCCGGTCAAATTGGTATCAAGTCATTTTCCTTCGTCAACGTCAATTGAAATGTGAGAGTTGGGTGCTTTCCCTTCTTTTTTGGCATAGACCGGGGATTACTTTAGATGATATGGTCTTTTTCCTTGAGCCAGGACCTCTAGTTCGAGTGAGAATTCCCAGCCATTCATAAATTTCTTTCCTCAAAGAGAAAATAAAAAGTATCCCCCGATCCCGATAGGAAAGAGGGCAGCTAGGTAAAAGGGGTTAGTCTTTAGGCGATCTCGAACATCCTATAGTTTTAGTTGTAGTCTTTAGGCGATCTCGAACATCCTATAGTTTTTTGCTTTGCTACCTTGCTAATGCTAAGAAGTTCTATTTTTACTATCCGGGAGGTTGGATAACCGATGCCCCGGTGACTGGTGTAGCGCCCAACCCAGTTGAGGCTTGTTCGTTTGGACTGCCAAACTAGATGGTAGCGTGATCGAAGCCCAGATTGCGTGATTGTTCGAACGGGGTACCGTGACGTGGATAGGTCCGTTCAACCATCCATGCCTTTCCTTTCCGTCGCCGTGTAAAATCATGAGTTCGGACTTTGGCCCTTGATTTGGACTAGCAATTAGGAGATCGTATTCGGGCAAAGAGCTCAACAGCCAACGATTTCATGCCAACTTTGGATCAAACCACTTCTTTGGCAGAGCACTCAAATCAGTAGAGACACAGGAAAAGGAAGAAGTCACTCTTGTTGTTATAGCTGTTGTTCGCTTGGCTTTAGCTCATCTTTCTCTTTCTATTGAACAATATGAATTGCCAAATCTATAGGCTATGTTAATACTCATCGCCTTGTCTGACTTCCGTCTTCCATTAGCATTGCCTCCTCGTATTACATATTATACAAAGTCATTCGAAAATAGTCTTGTCTTTCTCTTTGTGCAAATCGTGTTGAAGGTTTAGCCCAGCCCTGTGAATTAGGAAGCGCTGCATTAAGATAATACTATATTGCAGCTGCAAGTGCTTGATAATGAGTTCACGCTCTTCTTGTTACAGTAAGTTCACAATAGAATCCGCTCTTGAACTTGAAGGTAGAGAGTCAATAGCTTTTCTGTTTTCTTTTATCACCGTATATGATCCAGCACTACCACAGCTTAGTGATTCAACCACGAAAGAATCTATTCCAAGAAATAACGTAGATAAAGAAGATACATTTCTCTAAGGATAAAGAGTATGGAAATCCGTTCGATAGGAAAAAGAAAAGGATGGAACCGAATCCTCTTCGTCGTTCGCACGACTCAAATCAAGCGAATCGAGACAGTATACTAAGAGCTTCCTTAGTAGGTAAATAAAAAAGAAAGGCACGTACGCGGCGAAGTAAGGCGATGGATTCGCAGGAATGAACGAATAAAAAGGGGGTCTTTTTGGCGAGATTTGGGTAGTCAAGGCATAGAGGCGGTAAAAACAAGTGTACATTTTACAGTGGAGCATCTTTTGGAAGTAAAGGGGATTTCTATCCCGGAAGATCACAAGTTGCAAGCAATTCAACATGTGAAAAACCGGACAATTTGAAAAATGTAATGAATACGCTCCACGATCTTCTCGTTTTTCAGGCCTCCTTTCAAGCTATTCTTTCTTTCGTAAATAAAAGACCACCGGGGGGTATGTAGACTCTTATTCCGAAGAAGAATCGACAAAGAATGACGAACAAGAAATCGTGAATTCAAAAGCGTGACGAGAATTCTCAACTCGAGATGTTAGAAGTAGCAAAATGACTCTGCGAACCTGAAAACCGCCTTTGGGGCTCTTGGATTTGACTCCTTTTGTCGGGGTACTCGATTTTCTTTATTCGCGGTTGTGCCACAAGGCAATACTGGAAGAAGTCATAGCGCATAACAAAGCTATGAAACTTCCAATTGTCTTTACGTATGGGTTGCGCGGCGTAAAGGTCGAACCTGTCCTTTCGCCGCCCGAATCTCACGTAAAAGCATAGAAATAGAACGATTCGTCCATCTTTTCCCATGCCTTTCTTGGTTGGACCAACTGGTGATTTCCTACAAGCTTTTTGGGGGCATGCCCTGTTGTTGCAGGAGTAAATCGAGTATTGAAATAAATATAAAATATAGATCAGACTGACTTCCCTGTCTCAGCAAATAAATACAAGACTTCCTCCCGTTGTAGTAAGAGAAAATCAGGATCGAATCCACGAGGAAGCACGTCAGCAGTTCTCAGGTAGCTGTAAATTCTCACAGAAGCAGCAGAAAAGCACAAAAACACAGAAGCAGAAAAGACAAATAAACCCGGCAAGGGCAAAGAATAAAAGCAAAGAACAAAGCAAAACAGAAGCAAAGCAACACACTGGTCGATCTCGACGACAGCAACTCGAGATAGACAAAGGTGGTCGACACCAGTAACTCAGAAAACGAAAACAAAGCAACTCGATGAAAAACTCTCCTCGATCTCGACAAGATCAACTCGATCTCGAGTAGAAAAGTAAAGACAGAACTTAAAATCAACAAAGACAGAAGAAAAGACAACTCGACTAAGACCACCCCTCCTCGACCTCGACAAGATGCTACTCGAGGTCGACCAAGGCTGTCGTCTAGGTCGATGAGAAACAGAAATTTAAACATGCAAATTCAAACACAAAATTCAGAAATTTCGGTGAAATAAATCAATATATTAAAAGACCTCCAAGGCCAGGGTTTCAACACCACAACGATAACCATGCAAAACAACACATAAAGGCACAAAAGATCATGCTCTCCATCAAATAACTTTCGTCATTAACAAATAGGCATATAGAGGCTCTCGCATAAACCCTAATTGTTACTAACCCTTTTTCACATAATTAACCCAAGTTGCATTAAGATCACTTTCGCTTCAATAACACAAACAAGGATCACCTTCAACTCTCGCAAAAGAATCATGCTCATAGGGATAGAAGATGAATTGCACAAAAGATCTGACCTTTATCGCATCGCCTCACATGGCCACCGTCGGGCTCACCCTAGCCCCAGAAGTGGGTGGACTACTCACGCCTCATTGCAATAAAAGACATTGATTGATGAAAAGAACTGAATTGCATAAAACTAAATTCAAAGCCTTTTACAATCTTGGCAATCAACTTTCGCAGAAAGCCAAAACCCTAAAAACCTTAGAACTCCTAAACTGTATCTGTGGAACTAACTAATTGTGTCTTGAATGATCTGAACTGGAATGATATGAATGAAAAACCAGCCCCATGGGCTTTATTTATAGGCTTCATTCCCTAGCTATTCTAGGAAAGAAGATATCTATCTATATCTAAAAGGCTTAAAAGATAAATAAATGACATAATGGAATTAAATCAACTAGGAAAAAGATAATTCTAAATAGGGTAGTATGTCTTCATGTTGATAGATCGCATTCCATAGATAGAACTTGATCAAATCAGATAGAATCTTCCGCCTTCGCGCCCAAGGAACTCCAATTCTACTCGGACAGGGCTCGTCGAGAAGATTCTGGAACGCGGTCTAGTCGACCTCGAGTTTGCCTCGTCGACCTCGAGTAAGATGGCTCGGCTTGGCTTGACTCTGCTCGATGTGGCTCGTCATGGTCTTCCTGGGCTCACTGGTGCTCGTCGACTTCGAGTTGGCTTCGTCGATCTCGACAAGGGTGGCTCTGTCGACTAGCCTCCTCGGGTGGGTGTGCTCGACTGGCTCGGACATGCTCGGACATGTCCCAAGGTCTTCGTCGATCTCTACAAGAGTTCGTCGAGATCGAGTTGGGTCTTCTTCCGCTTCCGCGAGCTGGCTCTTCCGCTGGTAGCGAGTGGCTTGGTCCGCGGCAGCGAGTGGTCACTTCCGCTGCAACGAGTCTCTTGGTCGTCCTTCGGCTTCGTCCTCGGACAGCTTCTCCTCGTCGACTCCGGACGTGGGCGTCTGGGCTTCGACCTCGACAAGTGCTCCTCGAGGTCGAGTAGGGTCCGGAGCTCGGGTTGTCTGGCTCTCGATCAGGCCTGGTCGATCAAGCTGGTGCTCGGACATGGTGGTCTATGTCGAGTAAGGCCTACTCGATATCGAGTAGCCTCGTCTCTTAGACTTGTTCCGCTGCTTTGACCTTGGATTTCTGTAGTGTTTTTCCGAGCTTTTCCGACCTTTTGTAGAATTGCTGTAAAACGCCTCGATTTATGCGAATTAAACAGAAACTGGTTTAGATTCCATAATTTGGCAAATAAACATAAACTACATAGATTCTGTACTATCTAAACCCAAATGTATGAAATGTATACAGAAATCGATATAAAAGTTGCTGTAAAACATGGCAGATTCCGCTCACAACATGCCCCTCCACGAGCAAGGAGCGAGAGAACATAAAAAAAATGATCATGACTGTTCTTCGCCCCTTATCTCCTCATCTTCCTATTTATAAGCCACATCTCACTTCGACGTTTCCAATTTCCCATAGAATCTCCGGGGCTTTCCTGGCCACTATAGTTTTGTTTTTTTATCTTCTTTGTCTGAAAATAGGTTTGATTTGCTTCACTTATGAGAATTTCTACAAATTCTTCTTTTATTCATCAAAGCTCATCCTAATCTCCGTCGAGATGACTGCCTTAGCCCTATCCTATCATCTGTATAATGGCGTTCGTCATTTATTGACGGATTTTTCGGGATTTCTCTTTCTTAGAAGAAGAACCTGATCTACGACCATCCTGGTCTACTCCCAGCCTTCGGACCTATACTTTTTCTATTCGAAGTTAAAGGATTCAATCTTACGCAATCTTCAACTCTTATCGAGATCCGGAGTTTTTCGAGAAAAGGTCCCATCCTTCAATATCATGATTGGGTCAACCAGGCCAGATCATGAGTCAAATATCATGATCGGGTCGACAGGCCAGATCATGAGTGAATAGAAAATCGAAAACGTACATAGCTGTTCCAGCGGAAATACTTGGAATAATTCTACCACTTCTACTAGGAGTAGCCTTTTTAGTGCTAGCTGAACGTAAAGTAATGGCTTTTGTGCAACGTCGAAAGGGTCCTGATGTAGTGGGATCATTCGAATTGTTACAACCTATAGCAGATGGTTTAAAATTGATTCTAAAAGAACCTATTTCACCAAGTAGTGCTAATTTCTCCCTTTTTAGAATGGCTCCAGTGGCTACATTTATGCTAAGTCTGGTTGCTCGGGCCGTTGTACCATTTGATTATGGTATGGTATTGTCAGATCCGAACATAGGGCTACTTTATTTGTTTGCCATATCTTCGCTAGGTGTTTATGGAATTATTATAGCGGGTCGGTCTAGTAATTAGGGGGCGGCCGTTCGGTCGCCTATGATACTAGGACCAATAGGTCAAAAATGGGTTTGTGCCGCAGGTGTTGAACGATCTACTCTACACAGGTGTGGGCTTACAGGGCTAGGGCTCATAAACCCCTTCTTTCATTCATCAATAGGACTCTGGTTGGTTACTTTTCCGGGCCGGAATCGAGAAGATAAATGGAAGTCATAAAAAAGAGATCTTTCTCTTCGCACCTCAGATCAAGAGGCAATGAAAGTGTCAAGCTGGCCTATATATAAGAAAAAGATCTTAAAAAAAAGATTCGCTGTCTTTTAACCGGCTGTTCTTTTTTGTCAAGGCTACTAAGGCGACCGGTTAGGGAGCGCCGACTTGACTTATGAAAGATAATGAGAATGGATTCTTCAAAAGGGAAAAGGTATACTTTTGCCCTACAACATTTTTCATTTGTAGGGCCTGAGGCCCCCTTCGAATCCGTAAATTGGAAGAGCATGCCGCAACAAAATGATGGTCCCCTATGCATTTCATTCTTTCCGGAAGAAAAAAAAAAGTACCCCTCATCATGGTGAACCTCTCCTTGTGATCGGGATGAGGTAGATGCCTTCCAACCGGGGGGCGGATCGAATCGGAGTTTCCTTAGGTAGCCACCGACCTACAGTTATCCTTACACTTCCGTGCTTGGTGGAGAAGAAGCGAACAAAGGTACGCTCGCTTGCTGTCTTGTTCTCTGCCGCGAACTGGGATCGCTCGCCAGCTAGGTAAGATTGGAGCAACATTGTATGAGAACATATTACCCATATTTTGGGACAAGGGGCGGAACGACCTCTCGATCTACTTACTGCAGCCCAGGAAGAAAAAAACCGTCTAGGCCTTCTCTGTTGCTCCGATCTCCTCTACGCCTAGGACGTTGTCTCGGCCAAGAGCCATAGTTAGTTGCTGTTTCTATTTGGTTGTTTTTTTTCGTTGTTGATACCGGCAAGACCCAGCCAGATGATGTCTGCTGGTTGGTAGTGAGAGGATTCTTAGTACCTGCATACTCAAAAGAGAGCGCTGGTTAAAAAACAATTTATTTTTTTTCTTGCTCTCTCTTAGCAGCGGGAAAGGGGTCTATCTATCTGCCTAGCTTTGGTGGATTTCCCTCAACGCAATCTACATAAATTCTACGAATCCCTTGGTGGATAAGTGGGACGACTCAGCAGCAGTGCGGAATTTACTTTCTCGTCCGGTGGATCTGATCTATAGTTAGGGGGCAATACATACCAAAAGGTTCGAAGAAAGAAGGCGCATAAGAGTATATAACCAACCCACCCTTCATAACCTATTCACATTAGTGAAGCGGCTGAATGCATAAGGGAGGTGCATGTTTGTGAGACCTTAGTCAGGATGCATAGGGGAGTCGTCAACCTACGAGCACGGAAGAGCGTGGTACCGCTGCCTTTTTCTAAGTAAAGGTCAGATTCTTAGCCCTGTTGATGACTCCATCTAAAATACAACAGGGGCAGCCGGCTGCTCGTTTAGTATCTTGAAGAAAGTAGGCCCGCCTTGTTTGTTGTGATAGGGGGCACGTCGAAGGCAGAAAGCGAATTCAACATTGGGGCTTTTGTGACCTTTTCAGACCTTTAGATTGGTTTATAAGGTCTTTTAACGGGCTAATATAGTATATAGCAACTCTAGGGCTTAGAGAACTAAACAGCTAGTGAAGTTACGTTCAGTTAGTGGATAAGGTTTTTCTTCCTTTTTTGGTATCCAGTGTTGATCAAAATCTTCTTTGTTCGGGTAGCGAGGCCTTTTCAAAAATGTTCATTATTGTAACCGAGGTACGACTGAAAGGAGAGGGGGATGGCTCTCATGGAAATCTTTTCACTCTTTCACTTTATGGGAGAAGGAGCTGGGAACACCTTGTATAGTAAGGGCGAATAACTCCACTCGCTCGTACAGTAAGCTAGTGCAGTAAGCCAGTTCCAGGCGAAGGGTGGTCTACGATCAGGTTGAATATATTTTAAAAAATTTTCAATAAGGGAAGACTGCATTCTTGCTAATGGTTTCAAAGGGCTTTCCTCCCTCACTCTGTCATCCAATGCATATTAGGGCACCAACCCTTCTTTTCTTTTTTCCTCCAAGAGCGCTTCCTCTTGCATTGCAGTAGATATTCAATCACTAGCAGCTTAACGTCCTTCTTTCAAACAGTCTATTCCGATAGTCCCACGGCCATCTATCTTTCGTTCCTCTCCTCAGTCACTCCCCTCCTCTCCAACCAGTCGAGTTACTACGTTCCTCACCAATGCTCTTTCGCTCCTTCTTCCTTCTCTGGGTTAGCCCTTTCTGGGAGAATTCTTCTTAATTTAAAAGTAAAAAAATCGTCTTCAAAACAGTGTCTTTTATAAAAACTCGAAAGGCGATTACCCCTACTATCTACAACTTCAGACGCGACAAAAGTACTTATTCAAAAAAAGGCATTCCCTTTCTTTTTCCGACGATCGGTAATTCTTTCTAACAGCTCCATCTGAGAACGACGCCCTTATGGGCTAGGCTACCCCTGTTCGTGGGATCTTTTATCCTTTCTTTCTTCCTAGGACAGTCAGAATGGAATTGCCTTAATGATATCAGTCAGATCCTGATCTACTCCCACCCTTCCTTCTTCGGCGCAAAGAACTGGAAAGACGCGTCTCTTTAGCATCCTAAAGAAAGTTAACTAGTGAGAAAATCGTCCGCTATTACAAAGTAAGACAATTTTCCCGCCTCAAAAGACAGCAAGGGGATTTGAGAAAGAGCTAGAACAGAAATGTGGAAATCGATTCTCCGGTTAAATTAATTTGAACTAGATTCAATAGCCTAGAATCACAAACTCCAACTAGAATAATTAGTCTGCAAAGTTGTTTAACCTTAATAGACAAAGAGCCAAAGAAAGAGGCAAAGGGTGCTCGTAGATCAGGTGATTTTCCATTTCTAATTCAAAAACGACTAGGCATATAAGGGACTCTTTCCCCGTGGAAGGTTATCAGGAATCCGTTGTGGGAATAAGCCCCTCCAGTCTTTTCGCCAAAGAAGGTCTTGGAGGAAGAACCACTGTGAACATCAGTGCTGCATCGAGATTTGTTGCGGTCTTTTATTTACCGTTGCACATGTTATCAAGCTCAACCAGTTGGAATAGCCCTTACCCTCGAAAGGGCTTTAGCGCTATTAGTTGGTGAAAACAGACTCGTACTTAGAAAGAAAGAAAATGCTTCCTCAACAACTATCTTTAGAATGTCCTCTCTCTCTTCAACGCTTTAAAACGAGCTAGAAGGTAGAGCTCTCCATTATTAGTAAGCTTGGATTGCGAAATTATCTTTCTCATACAATACGAGAATAAGAAGTCATAATGGAAGACTGATATATATCGTATAGAAAGAACAGACTTTGGATTTGAGGGTCGATGAAAGAAAGGTAGTAGCCTAACCTAATAGAATCAAATAAGAAGGTCCAATCATGCTACTACCGCTATATGCTTAACACATGCAAGTCGAACGTTGTTTTCGGCATGCGAGACTGTGCGAGGGGGCCTCACTGCGAGTCATACTACGTACGAAATTGAGTTCTCATTAGAATTTCTCTTACATTCTACGTTCCCGAAACGGATTCTATCAAATATTTTACATTTTCTATGATCATCTTTATTTCAGGTATTCGGGGAATTCTCCTTAATAGACGAAATATTCTTATTATGTCAATGTCAATTGAATCAATGTTATTAGCTGTTAATTCGAACTTTTTGGTATTTTCCGTTTCTTCGGATGATATGATGGGTCAATTATTTGCTTTATTGGTTCCAACGGTGGCAGCTGCGGAATCTGCTATTGGGTTAGCCATTTTCGTTATTACTTTCCGAGTTCGCGGGACTATTGCTGTAGAATTTATTAATAGCATTCAAGGTTAAACATGACTCCTAGAAAGTTACCAAAATACGAAGTTCTCTTCTTTTGGTTGGCAGGGTGCTCAAGGGCACTTGGTGTGGTCTGATTGGTATATTGGTTGTTCTAAATGAAGGTACTCGAAGTCTGCCCGCAAAAACTTCCATTTTTTTATCTTGGCCTCCGAGATTCTTTCGTGCTCTTTCTTGGCCCTGTAGACCGACCAACGAGGCGTCCCTTTCTTCTTCGGTTGAAAAGAGATGTCTTGAGCAATCGGAGAAGCTTTTTTAAGGACGTATAAGCAGTTATATCACCGTTTACTCACCTTTTTCGTACTCACCGTTTACTCACCTTTTTCGGAGCTAGACTCCTCCCCGTTCTCCTCGATAGGGTATAGCCCTTTCATATCGCGGTGCAAACACACTGTGTTAAGCATGCGACGTTATGTTGCTAGAAGCTCAGCTATCCATTGATACAAGGTAGCTAACCCATGAGCTTTTCACAACACAACACGTACCGATTCAATCTCTGTCATCATTTACGTAATTAGTTTGCGAGGCGTGTTGAAGAAAAAGAATAAGCTCTTTCGCTCGTTGATTTTAGCCTCCGAGGCTAGGCTACTTCCCCTGGTTGGAGTTATTAAAACGCTTTCTGTAGGCACCTCCCCCCTCTGTTCTGTGATCCCGGTTCAAAAGGAGGGCCTGGCTGGATACATACAGTTTGAGAAGTGATGTGGATGAAAAAGCGCAGGGGAGGCGTGGACTCTGGCTGGGTCCCTCGTTCGAAAGGCATCGAAGGAGAAAAAGATCATGAGTTGGGGTTGGGGCAAGCTTAGACTGACCCGATGACTGGACTAGAAATGCTAAACCAGATTGAGTGGAGTGGGACCAGATGGAAGAGCTGAATGAAGGTGCTTTGGTTGCCCTCCGGGCGGAGTGTTGGATCTACGTTTGCTTGGCCCTATCATTTCTTTTTGAATCTTGAATTGAGAAATAAACCTCGCTTTTCTTTTGCGTTGATTGCTTCCACCCCTTAGATGACCGGCTAGAGATCCACTTGTTTGGGCCGATACCAAGGATTGAGGACCCGCGGTTCCCGCGCCTTGCCGGGCCGCCGTCAGAAGGTCTTAGAGAGTCAGATTGCTAGAGAATAAATAGCGATCGAACTGAGCACCAGGGAATTGGAATAGAGTCAATTGCTAAGGGTTCGGATGCCCCAGACAAGAAATAGGGAGGGGATCAACTAACTACTCATGATTCCCCCGATCCCAACCGAATAGATACCACTTCCAAAAACACCCTCCAGCCCTAGTGAGTGAGCAAAGCAAGTAGCAACAATGAAAGTAACAGTAGTAGTAGCAGAGTCAACTAGAGACAGAAGCAACGAGAAAGGCAGAAGCAGAGCCAGAAGCTTCCCACCTACTACCGTCTTGCTCAGATAGAGAGCTGGTTCTCTTTATCCAGGCGCCTAGCATCTCTTACAGTTCGTATAGCAGCGTACCTTTCATTTCGATATCCAGAGCATCCACTAAAACTGTCTTCAAGTGGCAGGCAGCGGGGTCTTTGGCGAGAGCTAATGAATCGTATAACCTGTGTTACTACTCTTTAGTAAAGCAAAGAGCAACTCCAGAGCGCGACTAGAACGAGTCAAGCAAACAAACAACGGACGAAACCCAACTAGAAGAGCCGACATACGCTTCCGCGCTAGAACGAGTGAAGCGCGTAAGCGCGAAGCGAGGAGAGCTAGCACTCACCCGTTGCTTGTTGCTTCCGCTTGTTTCTACTTCTGTTGATGATTCTGATCTTCCTGTTGCACTTCGCAAAGGCAAGCGTTCTTGTGTAACACACCATTATATTACTCAGTATGTCTCCTATAGTGGTATATCTCCTCCCTATCATGCCTACCTTGCGGCTACTGACTCTATTCGCATTCCACGGAAAGTCTCTGAGGCACTGCAGCACCCTTCTTGGTAGGCTGCCATGATTACTGAGATAGATGCTCTTCAGCAGAGTCATAGTTGGTCTTTTTTGTCCCCTTCGGTATTTCCTTGGGATTGATGAAGATTGAGGAGTTTCGCCAAGGCTGTACTTCTATCGCTTTCTTGCTCGTAAATGATTGGTTATCTTAGGAGTCGCTCAGATCTTGGTTATCCACAATCTTTCTCTAGCCGCGAGTGACCGTTATGAAAGAGGAGCTATTCTCAAGCAAAGACGCTTCCAAGCGAGCTTCTAGAATCGGATCACTTTAAGGTGTCATAC
>JBANSL010000010.1:33073119-33113119 GCA_037127255.1 Persicaria tinctoria | reverse complement strand
CGATTCGCATCATTATGCTCGATAAAAGGAATGAGGGAAGCTCCAACAGAAAAATATTGGAAGGGAAAAATACTTCGAAAATGAACCTCTTCCCATGCACTAGTCAGGAATTCTTGCCGGTATCGAGCTGGAACAACCCCCTCTTCCTGAATACCTCGATTCAAGGCTAAAGAATTTCCTGCCGCTACCATGTAGTATTCATCTCTACTTGGTGATAAATAAAGCATCTGTACCCTTTTTGATTTCTCAGAAATTTCATAAAACGGACTTTCTAGAGACCCCCAAGAACCAATCCTAGCATGAATTGCTAAGGATCCAATAAGTCCAACATTGATTCCTTCAGACGTGTCAATTGGGCAAATACGTCCGTAGTGACTTGGATGGATATCTCGTATACGAAAACTAGCAGTTCGCCCGGTCAATCCTCCAGGTCCAAAATAACTCAATTTTCTACCATGAACTATTTGTGTCAATGGATTCGTTCGATCCAAAACTTGAGATAATGGATGTAACCCAAAAAAATATTCATAAGTGGTTGTTAATGGAGTTGAAGTTACCAAATTCTGAGGAGTCGGTATTAATTTATGCCTAATTGCTCCACATATAGTTCCTCGAACCACATTTTCTAAACGAACCAAAGCCAATCCAAATTGATCTTGTAAGAGATCCGCCACAGAACGAATACGTTTATTTTTCAAATGATTCATATCGTCACGCGTACCCATTCCAAATTTCATTCCAATCAAATGGTCTGCAGCTGCCAATATATCTCGTGGTAACAAAAATGTATTGTTTTGGGGGATATCGAGGTTCAGTCTCTGATTCATATTTCGTCGACCAATCCTTCCTAACTCGCATCTTTGTTGAAAGAATTTTTTTCATATTCTGAAAGAAAGACGTGTTTCGGGCTCTTGGAGAATGGAAAGAACAAGGGTTCTCTGGTGGTATTTCACTTTTATAGAGGAGTGAGGTGATTCGGGTATCACGACCTCGGTTTTCACTAGGAGTTCTATAAACCGACTTATAAAGGTTTTAGGTTTTGACATATTCATTCATTAGTCTTGGAGGTCCGATATTGTAGGTTTTTCTGGTAAGTTAAGAGTATTGGCTCATGAACGAACTTTACTGCGAACTATTTCAATGTGGTGAAGCTTCCAACGGGTAGGCTCCCAAACCACATTGCGACATCTCCTTCTGGAAGAAAACCTTTTTTTCCTTATTCTCTCGAACCGGGCCGGGAGAGTCCCATTGGCGACCGGGGGCATCGGCATCACAAATAATTATACCAAAGCCATCCCCTCCCATTAAAAAAAAAAATAGTATAATCATCTCTATCTTGCAATATAGAAAAAAAAAAGATGCCTTCCTTGAGATTGAGTTGAGCCACGGGCACTTGAACCCTTCTATCTTGTTTACGCGCGATCTTAATCCATAGTAAACGTAATAAAAAAGGCTTTTCTTGGGTTGAGACCACTTCTCTCTTTACTATAGAAAGAACATCTTAGCTATTTCGAGAGAGTTCCACATCAAAGAGATTTCAAATCAATAAAATATGGCTATGCCTGGATCTAACTCTCTCTCGCATCTACTCGAAGCTCGTGTAATGAACAATCACCTTCCTTACTTACGACTGTTACATCGAAGAAAGCGAATTGCTAAGAAAAGTCTTCCTTTCCTCCGTGCCCGGCTTCCTTTTAAAGTGAAAGTAGTTGCTTTCTCGCGTTATCCAATTCTAAAAGAAAGACTTATATAAATAAGAAGAATAAAATAGAATTACTATAGTAGGACCATCAATCAAACACATTCAACCCTAAGGGAAGGGTATATGCATTATTGGCAATAGTCAGCTGCTAAATTTAATTCTCTATATACATGATTAACTACAACTGACCATTCAATGAGTTGTTTGCATGTATAGCGCATTTGGATTCGAAGCCGCAACTCTCGCCCTTAACTATGCTGCTAGGTGAGATAGATTGGAACCCACTTTTACACTCTTTTAAAAGTAGTCCGTCCTTCTTTCCGGTCAATCAAGAAAGCTTCGCAAGCGCAGTTGCCTACCTGAGGCATTGCCAAATGGCCTTTTCAGTTGCTCTCTTTACTTTTTTAGTGTCTCCTTTCCATTTCCGCTCCGGAATGGTACTGCTTTAAGTCTTCCTAGTGAAGAAGTACCAGAGAGAGAACCTAGTATGGAATGAAAGCTTTTGTCTGGAATGCTTACTTTAACAATGCCATGCTTCGCTAACAGTAGTGCTGATTGACAGCAAACAGAGTTCCGAGTCCAGTATGACTTATGAGCTTGGGGATCAGAAAGCTATAGCAGCTAAGGTATGAAACATTGATGGCGGATATGGATAGAAAGTTCCATGTCTGAGAAGGAAAAGAAAACAACTTCTAAGCTAGCTTGTCAAAACTCTTCCTCCCAGAGTTAGGCTAGATAGCTTATCTTTCTAGATGACTTACTTTGAACCTTGTCATTCAATCCCAAAAGCTTTTTTTTACATCGTAGAGTTTCTTTTTTTGAGAGGAAAGCGGCGTAGTGACTTGGACCGATAGAGTACGTTAAGCATCAAGAAGAGACTCTCAAGCTCTCGTTCCAAGTCTTAAAAAAGTTTGGCTAATAGGGATAGGAAAAAAGGTAGCTGTATAGTTGTAGAATTTGCTCAGCTGACAAAGACAGGTTTTCAGATACTCCACTGACTTTGAGAGGAAGAAGTGACCTAACGGAAGTGTCTCGAGTGAATGAAGGTTCCAAATACTCCGTTAGTAAGGAAGAGGAGAGAGGGGGGAAAGTCACTCTCCAACTCAGGCGAAGAGACGTGACCAAGGAGTACGAGAGAGCTGCGTCTACGAAGCTAAAAGGCACTAATTAGACTGTTTGGAGCTGGGAAAGACAAGGCATGGAAAAAACATAAATAAAGCTACAAGAAAGAGATGGACTGCGAAGTAAACAAAAGCGTATTCAAAGGATTGATAGAACTAAATCTCATCGAGTTTCCAGACTATAAGCGTCCACATTAAGCAGATCGTGTAGGGGACTCTTTTGCCCTTACCACAGGGTTTTGGGACATAAGATCCAAGATTGCTTTGTCCTGAACTGAAGCGCAAAAAAAAAAAAAAAAGAAAAATGAAGGAACCATAGAAGCCGAACTCTTGAAGACTAGAAAGAAGGGTCTGAAGGTGGCTGCATCTAAGATGGCTCCTTCCTCACGATCGATGGATTCGACGAAGATGATGGCCACTCCACTTCCCGGAGGAGCCAGTTTATGTCAACAAGATAACTTTAAGGTCGGGTACTCAATTACCTGACGTACAGACTCCAGCACCTTCAGTGGGGGCATCCCAAGCTCCACCTAACCAAACAGCTTCTCCTGATAAGATAAAATACAATGTCATGGCCCTTCGTGAAGAAAACACCCTTCTTTCTTGCTAAGCGTGTACGACGCATTGTGTCTATCTGAAGATCTTAGAAAGGCGTTAACTACGTCAAACCTTTCCTGAATAAAGTAATGCAGGAGTTGCAAAAATCGACACATCGACGGCTCAATGCTCTAGAATTCTCAGATGAAGACTTGTTGCTGGGGACTAAGTTGCACAACCGGCCTTTGTTGATGGCTGGAAGTCTTTAAGACATACCCGTATCCAGAATTATGTTAGACTGCGGGTCCGCGATAAATATCATACTTTTGAAGATGCTGCTGAAGTTGGGATATACTATCAATGATCTCAGTCCAACCAATGTATGATACACCCGTAACTGCAACCCTCTCTTCAATCGGGTCAAGCCCGCCCAACCTACAGGCCCCAAGCCTGTCAGTTTGACCAGGAATGTCTACGAACGGCATAATAATGAATAAGAAGAGCAACCGAACCGGTAAACAAGTGCGAAGGGAGCGAAGCGGGGTTTTCTATCTAAGGAAGTAGAATCTCCTTCAGACGAGTTGAACGAACGGTCTACTCAAGCTCTTGAGAGCGAGCAGAATAGCCATCAATGAGTCTTTCAAATTATTTAACAATAAAAAATTAGTTAACCCACGTCGTCTACCTCCGTATAAGATAAGCAATTAATTGACTCGCAAGAAGAAAAATGGAACTCTTGGATTTTTTGACTTGCCTCTGGCTACGTGTCCAAAGGCCACCCTTCGCTTTTTTTTTGAATCATTTTAAAAAGAGCAAGTTGGTCAAATAAGGGTTGCTAAACCCGGATCGGATGCTATCACTGAAGAAGATGCTGTCGCTTCATTTTATACTGTTAGAGTGGAGTCTTATGCCATGCCGCGGAGTCTGCAGGAGATGATCAAACCTCTTCCACCGCTTTCTCTTGCTCAATCGTCCACTTTAGATGAGACTACTCAACGAAATCAGTCTTATACTCTAAGAAATCATATTCTGCGGCAGAGAAAAAATCCCAGTAGAAGAATTTCTAAAATTCCGAGGAAAGAAAGACTCACTCCAAGGGTCATTTTGCGTGTTTATAACCGAGATAGCGAGGAGAGCCAAAACATACGCTTTGAATTCGGAATCAAAAGTGGGCGGTTGAAACAGTGTCTTGTCCAGTTGCTTAAGGTGATTCCGTTTACGATTCGGGAGAAACGGGAGATCTAGGTTCGACGTCTACGGATTTGATTGAATGTAGTGGAATCCTTTTTGAAGTCTCTGTCTCATCTAGAACGGACCTAGGACTGATCGGTTAGGTTAGGACTTCTATAACACTTTTATAGCTAATTAAAATCTAGATATGAAAAAAAGAATTTGATCTTTCCCTTCAGCAGAATGGGATGATTCTTACCTTCTGGGTAAGGATCTTGACTAAGGAAACTTCCTCCAAAGCTCTCAACCGGTGCTCCAGTAGACCAGCAACTCACTCCACAATTACATGAGTAGATTTGGAAAGGCAATAGGGGAGCTAAATAAGACAGTGTCCTAGCCCTTACCTAAAAGTAAAAGTAAAAAAAGAACACTTTTAAAAGCCTTTGCGTAGGCTACCCTCGCCGTTGCCACGTAGAGGGACGTCCTGTTTGGTGTCGTCGACTTCTCGCCGTCAACCGTGGGGGAAGTAAGCCCTAAACAGTCAGCTATCACATAACATAGATGAACTAGGATAAGGGTAACCCTTACTCGGACCACGCGCCATATCTGCTTCATCTCAACAGGAAAAAGATCGACTTTCGACTCCTGCGGTGGAGCCGTCGGCTTGGATCACGGCCGAATAAAACACACGCTCCTCCCTCAGACACTTCCAAACCACACCACTCGAGGAGAAGCAAGATCCTATGTCGGGTACACTCCCGATCGAAGAAAGCGAATTGAACCAAACTCAATGTGTACTATAGGTAAACTTGGGATTGAGAATATTCACTCCTTTTCGTTAATTTCGTTAATATTTTTTAAATATGAGGTATATATGCACCTACCAAAGCACTTACCTTACCACTCCAAGGTAAAGACATATATTGGTTATCGTGTAAACAAATATAGCTCTTATCCCTCATTAGACCTCAAAATTTCTCTATTACCGAAGTATACCCGCCTATGTAAGGCATTATATAACTGATATTGGGACTCAGGAGACGCAGGATTGTCGTAGATAAGAAGCCAGCCTGTCACGTTCCGAACTTACGGAACGATGCTTCCTTCCCTTCGCTTGGTCAACAAAGTAAGTTTTATAGTTCCGTCAGGTTCTGCAATAAAAGAGAGAGATTCCTTGATCGATCGACTTGTTGACTATTCATCTGTGGCTAAAAAGCGGTACTACTTCGCTATCGGTCACCCAGTTCCTTCGCCCCTTGATGAGTAAGCTCCGTAAGCCCACTAGCTATTAATATGAAACAAGTGCAGTAATTCAACATTGGATGGCTCGCCAACAGGTGCATTAGCTGAGAAACTTGAAGCCGAAAATACAGGTACCTGTGTTTCCAGTGTTTGCCAGACGGTCTCTCCCAGCAAGCAGAGATCACCACTTCTCTTCGTAAGCAGCGTAGTTTCATTCTGTTCCGTACTAAATGGAATCTATACTAAGAGTGTGGAGATGGATTCGCTGCTAGATCGAAACGAAACAAGCAACGGATGGAGCTAACGGGGCGCTTAGATCCCAAGTAATATCGCGGTAACGGGGTATCGGTAGATGCGAGTGGATCCATTTGGTGGGGAGGAGAGAAAGACATTGGATCGGGAATGTGGCTTCGTCGCTCCTGAATCTGAAAGAGAAGAGGAAGCAGTTCGAACCTATATTTCAAACGCTATTCCAAGACGTGATGCATGTAAAAGAAAGAAAAGCTCGAGAACTAATCATATTGGGGGACTTCCACTATCTCCAATTCAACTAGCTTTTGGGGCATTCCTGCCACTTCCGTCTATAGTATACGCAAGAGAACCAGTCCTCCTTCTTGAACTAAAGTGGCGACTTCATCACCCCCCCTTTCGTATGGGTGAGCGGACCTGAAGTCAAAGGTAGAATAGAGAAGAGAACGGAAAGGAAGGTGATTCTCGCTGCACACATTCAAAATATCTCTTGATTATCGGCTGCATACTATCGAAGACAATGGGTGGTTCAGTCAAATTGACCACTCACTCCACAAGACGAATTGTTCTCATTTTGAATTACGAAATCAGGAGTCAAGTAATAGAGAGCAATGATCTTTAGTCTGAAAAAAGAGAGCATCGTCAGCCTAAATAGACTTTGAAACCCATTTCGATGTCCGATCTCGGATACCATTTCCTTCGTGAGTCACCGATCTGTGTACAGCTAGGCAAAAGAAGAAAAAATGGCCAGGGAATAGACTCATTCCATCTCTACCTTTCTTCAGTCGCTTTTTCTCTTTTCTTTGACCTTCGTCGAAGAACCGCTACGCCCGTAGATGGCAGAATACGAGAGGTTTGGGGATAATAAAAAGACCGGCCTTCTCTTCCCTTCCCCAACCTTTTTGGTAGTTGCCAGTGAGAGTGCGTAGAAAAGAAAAAAAGTTTTCCTTCTTGCGAGTCTTTCAAGGAAGGATCCATACGATCATATTTATCTATAGCATAAAAGGTCTTTCTTTCATGGACTAGATCCCAGCAGACAACGATCTTCTTACTGAGAACCCAACGTTTAACGAATCAGATGGGGGAATCACCCACATGAGGACCAGAAGACGCATTCTAACGCTCTACAGAGCCCGAAAGACTTATTCCTGAGTTCGGGATCAAATCAGATTCCGAATCGGAGAATAGGAACAAGAGGAAGAAAGTAGCTCGCCTAAAAGGATAGGAACGACTTCAACAAGAAGAACTACTCTTTACTTCGATAAATAAATAGCCTTCTAAAGAGAGTTGCTTACTACGAAAAGCAATATGCCCCATTAGTCTGATTTTATTGATCACTAGCCCTTACCCTCAGTCACTGATTCCAGAACGAATACCGAAACAGCCGTTCCCTTCTTGCAGTCTACTGCCCGATGGCTTTACATCGCTAAAGAATAAGGAATTGACAGAGCTAAGAATTCAGAAAAGGAAAGTACCAATTAGATTGGCAATGTCCGCTCCCGTGGGAGTCGAACCCACCTAAGTGGTGGCCTTGTTCTACCGAGAGATGAACTAAGGAGCGGCAACCCCAACCATCTCTGAACGACCGAACAAGGCTTGAAGAGTCTGAGCTCGGTCAAAGAGAAAAAAAATGAGAAATGATCGCACCGACGGACCACGAAAACGTTCTAAATCTACTCTAGTCTCTTCGCCTTCGCGGGAAAGCGGGAAAAATTCGCTCAATTGAAGGGGCCCACCTAACCACTCACCCTTCCCCCCACCTCTCGGGGCGGCCTCGCCTTTGAAGGGTACATTCGATCCCACAATTCAGAATCGAAAAAAAGTCCAATGAAGGGGCCAGTCCCCTTATCACTAAAGCAACCAAAGCACGGTTGATTGACTCGCCACGAGAAGGGTCTGCTCTTTCACTGCGTGACGGCTGAAAAGAGACTCACCCAAGCTCAGACCACTAAGAAAGGCGTAAAAAAGTAGCCATGGGGAGTCGGTGGCTGGATTGAATCAATCTATCACTCCCGTGTTGAGGGCTTTAGCGACTGGGCAGTTTGATTGAAAGCTTTACTTTCATTTGGCATTTTGGAAGGCACTTTCGTATATAAATAAGTAGTGAATCAAGGCTCAAGGTAAGCTTTAGAGCTACCTAGGTTTCAGGTGGCGATGAATATTGATCTCCTCCACGGCATGAGGATGAGGCTTAGATATTACCTAAAGTTGCTAGAGCTAAAGACAAGGATAGCTCCTAGGAAAGAAAAAGAAGGTGTTGGGTACAGGCTTTTTTTTCCGACTCCATTTATGGTATGATCTATCATTCGATCCGATCCGTTGAACCCAAAGCTATAAAGCTTGGAGTTGTCCCTAGATACTATATTTGGGGGAAAGAGATGAACAAGAGTCTGATATCCCATCTCTCTTTGATTCTACACTTAGATTCCGCGCGGATAGGGCAGGCAGGAGAGAAAGCGAACCGTTCTAACGAGATATGAGGCTAGTAGAATACTATAATGAGGACCTCTGCTCAACTTATGAAATCCATTCAGTTTTACCGCTCTCCTTGGGACTTTCTTATCCTCATTTTTCTTACGGATCAAGTTGGTACCAAAAACCGATGGTTGATGTGAGTCCCGGGGAAAGATATAGAATAAGGCGTGGACGCAGAAGAACTCTTAGCATGAAGTGTGAAAGCCGATCAAAAGGCCTTTAGCCGGACAAGAGTGAAAAACCCTATTCAAAAAGAGGATGAGGTGATGCCAGCAGGCAAGTAAGCGAGAGCGGTTAGTATGAACTAACTAGAACTAGGGCTATTATTCGCATCGAGCAGTACAGAAAGCATCTAAAGATGAAGGGGAATAAGCAGCGCTCTTGGCTGCCATAGTTGTTGTACGAGTAATAAGATAGGATAGCGAGGCATGGAAGCTTTCTGCACAAAGCAGACCAGCACTTTTGATTCATTAATAGCCGTTACATGGGAAGTACATCCAAAAGGAAGCTTAAGCACACATAGACAAACCAGCCAAACAACTAAACAAAAAATATGAAGTAAACAACCGACTCTTATTAGTTCCCCCCGTTGTTTCCATTTCCCCCGCGGTTGCTTATGGCCCCGGAGAGATTACTGTTCTTGAAGTAGGGCCCGTTTCCGGTCTTCAAGAGCTCGAATGCGGTCCCGGAGCTCTTGCATGGCTTTGGCCACGACCTCTGGATCGATAGTTGGCAAGTGCTCCCAGAAGGCAGCCAGGGTTTGCTCCCGCTGGAGCTTCTCGTTATCTATACGTAGAATTTCTTGATTGATTTTGGAAAGTCTTTCGAAGGTAACTGGTGGATCCATCTCCCTTTGCTTTGCGACTTCATTTTCTATTTATAGGCCTTGGAGGCCATTAACTCTTTCTTATTATTAGTCATTCTTTTTTTTTTTAATAAGTGGTGTCCTGTCTTGCTTATGACGACGGGCCGACCCGACCCCTGTTTTTCGCGGGTATCGAAACGTGGCTTGACACCGATGAGAATCTGTCATACTAGTACTCCACCAGGAGCTGCCAAAGTACGTTCAGCCAATCGTTACTCGTCCTTGATTCACTTGATTGATCTGGTCAGACGCTTGCTTTTTCCCAGCCGTTTACAGCTCAATCCGTAAGTTCACACTAGTAAGTACAGCTTTTAAAAAATGGAGTTTAGTGAATAAGTTTATAAAATAAGAAAGTAAAAAAAAACTTGGCGGAAAGCTCTATGGGCCGAGGCTATATGGGCTTAGGCCTTTTGATGGCTGTCATTTTCTGGGCTATTTGGATGGACTCAGATCCTTGAATGTAGGAGATAGATGGGCTCGTATCCTTTGCATGATTTCATGTGAGGAGCCACCTTTGATGGGCTTTGAATTTGGACAGATCCAGCGGGCCTTCTTCCATGTACTTGGGCTTTGATGCTGGGTAGGCTTGTTGTGCTTTGGCCCTTCTGTGGGCTTTCATCGAGGAAAAAGCAAGACCAAGTCTTCATTCAAATTCAAGTGGGGTATTTTGCAGCTTGAGACAGAGCTCTTTCGGAATCGAATATGGAATCTTTTCTACGTAAGCTGCTTGTGCAAAGTTTTTTTGTTCATACAGGCAGTGTGATTTGGGGATATTTTGTTTGCGGTAGCAAGAGCCAACCGGTTTTTCATTAAAAAGGCATGATAGTTTGAAACTGCATAAAAGTAGTGCGGAGAGCTAGTCAGAATTGTGCCTGCTTCGTGACGCATGGCGAGATTCTTCTACCACTCTATAAATGGAGGCTCAATAAGTGTATTAACAAAAAATGAGTCATAGCACATATGGCTATGGCTGTTCCAAACAGGCTTGTTGAAATTGCTGCCGAAATGGAGCAACTTCCAAATGAAATGAAAGAGCGCCGTAGAGTTATAAACTTCCTTTTGAGAAGTGTTAGAACAAGAGATCCCGCAGAGAGAGAAGAACGCATTAACGCTGCCAGAGAGAACCTAAAAGAAAGGGAGAGGAGGCTGCAAGTGCTGCAGACGGAGCAGCAAGAGCTCATTGTGCAGGTCGCCATCACTCGCATCCTCAGAGAGACGTCAATAGAAGAGTCCGTCGACTCTTTCGCAAAGATGAAAAGAAGGAGTCCCAAAGTAGTGTGTTTTCATGCATGGCTTTTCCTTGTCTTTGTTTGATGGAGATCGACTCCTATGCTAAGTGAAGTGTCTTTGTTTGGTTTTCTTTTTGATGTTTGCATGTATGATATGGGAAAAACCCTGCGTGTCAAATGTTGACTATAACATGCTATGCTAATCGTTTCATTTAGAAAGACGAATTCGTCCAAATGTGCTTCCAATTCATGTGAAAGTGGTTGCTAAGTGTACTACTGAAGATGTGTGCCTTTCCAGCTCTGAAGCTTCCTTCTTCCTTTAGGGTCACCCAAATTCCAGTCGGGAGTGAAAAGTCTGAATTCCCAGTCGAAACGTTAATGAAGATATAGCAGTCAACCATCCATCCATCATCCACTATTTCACCGGAGATAGAGAAGTCCGACTCCAATGTATGGCTATTTCCAATCAATTAAATGAGCTTGACCTGCACTTTGCCGGCGGATTGACGTTTAGGGAGCCAACTCGGCCTGTGCTGTGACCTAGACCCTCTTCACCCCACGGACCAGTCGCCATGGGAAACTCCAGACCTTTAGATACGTCAAGGGGAGCAACCGCGTTGATGACCAGGGTAGGCCACCTTAAATAGCCCATCTTGAGAGGCACAATAGGCCTGCCCCCAAGCCTTACCGGAGTTATAAGGAGACACTTAGCCGCACTAGAGAGCTTAGAAATATCCCATAGGTCCACCCTGTCTTGTGTGACTGCGTGTCTTTGTTATCTTGCTTGGGGTTCTATGTTGGGCTCACTCTTTTTCACCTTAGGAAAATGGACTTATAGGCTGCGTTTCTGGGCACTATGATGGACCTTTAGAATAAAAAAAATAGGGGAGGGCTTAAGCCCGATGTGTAAGACTTAGGATCCAATACGACTTGAGCCCATAAGGATTATGACTAGACCCAAGTTATAGCAATTGTGTGCAATTCTAAGCCATTCTGAGAGTCATTGGAACCCACGGAGCGGTTTATGGATTCAACCCATCTTTTTGGCGCCTTGAATGAAGCCCAATTTGTGGTTTTGTCATATAAGAAGATCCAATTTCTTTGGACTCCTTAGCTTTGGCCCATTACCTTGAGCGAGGTCTAACGTGTACACCTCTTGTCATGAAGATGCGATCTTATGATGGGTCTTGTGTTCTAAGCCTAATCCTCTCGTCTTAGGGTAGGATATCCATCAACCTTCAATCACGGGAACTTCTCCTTTTTGGTTGACAACTTCTGTTGGGCTGACTAAGCCCACTATCCTAACGCATCTTGTGTCGGGTTAAGGCTCCACCTTATTTATGTTGGGGTAAGGGCAGACTCTTCTTCTTCAATTGCTAAGAGCTCCTTCTCTGCATCAATTGGCACTCTTTGAAATGAAAAGAAGTCGGATGCTTCGCACAAGATTCGGTGGAAGTAGGGATTGTTGCACAGTTCTTGTGATTGCGCTTTCCCTGGCTAGTCTAGATGTCCCTTGGCTTTCTCTTTTCATTCTTCTAATCTCATCTTTCCATTCTGTCGAGAGGCATATTCCTATTGAATCTATCCCATGCAAGTCAAGGGCCAGTCCTCCTATCGCGAAACTATCCACTTATCTACCGTATCGAGGCGAAGGCAAGAAAAAGTGATCTTTCCAGGGTGAATCGTTAGTGCTCAAGGTATAGCATCCGACCTACAAAAAGGCAACAGCGGAAACCCCGAAACTTCTCTTATTAGACTCTATTATACATTCTCCCTCCTCAACTAAGCGGACAAACCAACAAACAAAGAGAAAACATAGAACACGAGAACCAGAACAACTCCAAAGAAAGAGGGCTTTAGTAGTTAACGAGAACCTTAGTGAGAATCTTGTACGCCACGTTACATAGACTAATCGGGCGGAAGTGACTAGTGGAACTTGGATTCCAACACCGGGCGTTGTATATGGATTTTCTTTTATGTCAAGAGAGGTAGGGGTCAGGAATCTTTCTTATCGCCCTAAAAAGCCTCGGACCTTCTTACCCAAAACATCTGGATTGCTCATAGACTTGCTACTCTTACTATTTCACTAACTTCCATAAAATCCCTCCTTTAAAAAGGGACAGCTGGAAAGAGATTCGAAATGTAAGGGCTTAGCACAGGAGTTAAAGACGCTTACCACTAGAATCCTATTTTTTGTGCTTACCTTCTTCCCTAAGATACAAAAACGATTACAATATACTAAACACCCGAGGACTTATTGATACGGCAGGTCTTACCCCGTAGCAGGCTCTCTATATGATGTCAGGGAAAACTTTCCTAAGAGACTAACTACTTTAAAGGCTTCCTTAGAGGTGGAGGGGAACAACGCTTACCTAGAGTCAGAAAAGAGGGGAATGCCATAAATAAGGCTAGCCTTTCAAAGAGACAGAGACATGGGTTGAAGAGTTCAAAGGAGAAAGCGGTCCTTTGCTATCTTAAGTGATTCTTGCTTTTTCTTTTCGGAAGTCAGCCCTACCAGCCATGGGAATAGATGCAGTTCCAGCAAGTAAAAAAACTTTTCCCAGGTGAGTAGCTTAGATTGCCCTGTCCTCAAAAAAAGTTCAGGTATTAGGGAAGTGTAACAATAAGCATCTATCCTATAATCGTATCCTCTATTCACAATTCCCAATCTATTGGCTAAGTCTGACCTGGCTAGAGCAAAAAAAGAACTCAGTACTCTTTCTAACTGCTATACCAACAATTCAAAGCTATAGCTACATCACCCAATAGTATGCTATGTCGGAAAAGAATCTTCTTAAGTTTATTAAACGACGATCCCTTATTAAAGGACGTAAGACGATCACATAAGGATCATGCACCCTATTAGTCGTATCTATGGTACCAAAACGAGGAATAAAAGGCACTTGGCCAGTGGCTAAGAAGGATTTCCAGATGCCTGGGATGTGGGGAAGACGGAAATGGATTTATCATTACCGTGTTACAGGGCAGAGTCTTTTGAAGTAAGAAAGGAGTCTTGAATAGAAGTTGTGCTTGTAGTTCCATCTCAAAAGTCTTCAGTAGTTTCACCGGGTCAAGTAAGCAAATCTTTTCCGGGCCTAGGAGCCCAATTTAATCAAGAGAATTGTCATTTTTTTTCTAGTCAAGAGTCCAACCCTTTTTAGTTTCTTCTTTTCAAGTAAATCAGCCTTTTCAACTTGATCCTTCTCCTTCGGCTCAAAACTAAAGCAATCAGCTGCCTCTGCGAGTGCTCCCAAAAATATGAAAACAAATCAGACGGCTCAAAGTCTTCTCATTACAGCCATGTCAAGCATCGCATTATTCAGTTGATCCTAGATGTATTTTAGGTCAATCTCTACCGATCCCATCTTCTACTCCTTTCTTTGGCTTTGGTTATACCGCTTTCTCCACCAATTGTTATCCCGGCTGAGCCTGCATTAGTGGCAAATGCAGCTCAACAACCAAGGACTGTTCTCAAATAAAATCTGGTAGGGTGCCTTCCTGATCCTCAATCACGAGTCAACTGCCCAACAAAACAACAACAAGAAAGGGAAAGAGTTCCGAAACAAGCGAAAAAACCATCCAGCTATGATCTTATTAAGAAATTAGGTAGAACCCAAGCTTCCATTTCCATTTTGTTTGCTCTTCTCCAACTCACCAAGAAGTTTTCAAAAAATTCCTTGCGAGTGCCCAGGTCCCGGCGGGCACCACCCCAGAAGACCTTTCAAATTGGATTTTGTTGGAACTTTAACGGCTCCCATGGCTATCTCTCTTTCGGACAACGACTTACCTTATGGTATTCATTCTCCTCACAAAAGGTCTCATCGTTGCCTATATCGGCAATAGCGCTATCTCGCGTGTCCTCATCGACACCGAATCTCAACATCTGTATCTGTCCTTTGTCGACCCTTCGGGACCCGTGCTTGGACTTGGGCACTAATCGCTATATTCCTTGTAGAGAAGAAAGAGCAAGTCAATTAGTATGCCTGGTTCACGAGGTTATACCACTGCAGGGAACAATCATCGGTTGCCATTCTCCCATTAAAAAAAACGTCCAAGGGACAGGATCCCAGGCTTTTGAAATGCGGATTTGGTCTGTCTGCGGATGAAAACTCGTAGAGAAATGCAACTCTGACCAAATTCAGAGTTCCGTTCACAACTTTCCCGTGAACTGTGAGTCTCGGTCACTAATAATGCTCCATGGTAATCCCCAAAATTGGACTCACGTGCTTGAAAAATAACCTTGACACTTCTTCTGCTGTACAGTCCGTAGATGCTGGGATGAAATGCCCTATACTTAGAGAATCAATCAAGAATCCAAAAGAAAGATGAATATCCTTAGTAATTAAGGAATGCTGAGATGAAGAAAACACGGAGACACTTGACCATGAACGCTCTGGTACAGGCAAAGGTTCCAACAATCCCCCTGGATGCTCGTTCTCTACCCTGTATTGTTGACACACAAGACAAGTCTTCACATATAGCTCTACCTCATATCTCTCATCTGCGGCATCCTTTCATTCTTCTGCGTAGGAAAACTCACTCTTGCATTAGAGATCCTCACACCGGAGCTTTTAGTCTGAGCGAATCCAAAGAACCAAATCCTGGATTCTGGGTATCAATAATATCGGGTGGACGGACAGTTGAGCCATACTGAATAGTCTCACTTCGCTGCTAAAAAAGTAGAAGGCTGTTGTTGCAGGAGTAAGTCAAGTATGAAATAGAATATGGTTCAGAACGACTCCCCTGTCTCAGCAAATAATACAAGACTTCCTCCCGTTGTAGTAAGAGAATAGTCAGGATCGAATCCACGAGGAAGCACGTCAGCAGTTCTCAGGTAGCAACAGATTCTCACAACAGCAGCAGAACAGACAGAAGCAGAAATAAAACAGAAATAAATAATCCCGGCAAGGGCAACTAAAAACAAAAGCAGAAACTAAACCAAAGACAGAAATAAAAGCAAAGCAAAGCAAAAACAGAAGCAAAGACAGAAAGTAACTCGAGGACACAGAAGCTGGTCGAAGTCGACAAGCTGTCCTCTATCTCGACAAGAAAGTAATGAAAACAGAAAGTAAAAAGCAAAAGCAATCAACTCGACAAGGTCAGGCAACTCGACCTCGACAAGAGGTACTCGACTTCGACAAAGGTAACTCGACACAGACGACAGAAAGTGAAAAATCGACGAAAGACAGAAGAAATCAACTCGACTAAGACAAGTCCTCCTCGAGATCGACAAGATGGTACTCGATCTCGACAAAGCTTCGTCTAGGTCGACTAAAAACAGTAAAAGACAGAAACTGTAAATTTGCAGAATTTAAAGACAGAACTCGAAAATTCGATGAAATAAATCAATATTTTAAAAGACCTCCAAGGCTAGGGTTTCAACACCACAACGATAACCATGCAAAACAACACATAAAGGCATAAAAGATCATGCTTTCCATCAAATAACTTTCGTCATTAACAAATAGGCATATAGAGGCTCTCGCATAAACCCTAATTGTTACTAACCCTTTTTCACATAATTAATCCAAGTTGCATTAAGATCACTTTCGCTTCAATAACACAAACAAGGATCACCTTCAACTCTCGCAAAAGAATCATGCTCATAGGGATAGAAGATGAATCGCACAAAAAGATCTGACCTTTATCGCATCGCCTCACATAGCCACCGTCGGGCTCACCCCAGCCCCAGAAGTGGGTGGACTACTCACGCCTCATCGCAATCGCAGACATTGATTGATGAAGAGAACTAAATTGCATTAAAACTAAATTCAAAAAGCCTTTACAATCCTGGCAATCAACTTTCGCTGTAAGCCAAAACCCTAAAAACCTTAGAACTCCTAAACCTTGCTGAATGGAACTAACTAATTGTGTCTTCGAAATTGAATCCATGAAACTGAGCCCCTAGGGCCTTATTTATAGCCTTCATTCCCTAGCTATTCTAGGAAAGAAGATATCTATCTATATCTAAATCTATATCTAAAATTATATCTAAATGCTTTAAAGATAAATAAATGTTTAATGGATTTAAATCCATAAAGGAAAAGATAAAACTAATGTGGTAAGTATGTCTTCATGTTGATAGATTCCGCCTTCCATAGATAGGACTGGATAGATCGGATAGATCCCAGCAACTCTCGGATTCCTTCATGGCCAAGACATCCAAATTCTACTCGGACAAGCCAAGTCGAGAAGATTCTAGAAGCGGCTCTACTCAACCTCGACAAGGTCTTGTCGACCTCGAGTTGAGTGGCTCGACTTGGCTTGACTCTGCTCGATGTGGCTCGGACTCTGGCTCACTGGTGCTCGTCGATGTCGAGTTAGCCTAGTCGACCTCGCGTAGAGGTGAGTCATTGACTAAGCTTCCTCGGGTGGCTCTCCTCGGGTTACTCGGACATGCTCGGACAAGGACTCAGGTGCTCGTCGATCTCGACGAGCCCTAGTCGACCTCGAGTAACTTTGCTCACCGACTAGGGTTTCTCGAGTGACTCTCCTCGATGGGCTCTATCCGCTGGCAGCGGATGGCTTCGTCCGCGGCAGCGGATCCTCCTTTCCGCGGCAGCGAGTCTCCTTGGTCGTCCTCGGCTAGCTCTCCTCGATGACTCCGGGCATGGGTGTCTGGGCTTCGTCCACCTAGACTAGTGCTTGTCTAGGTCGAGTAGGGTTCCGGAGCTCGGGGAGCTTGGTTTCTCGAGTATGGCTTTGTCGACTAGGTCTGCTCGGACATGGCTAGTCTATGTCGACCAGGCCGACTCGAGATCGAGTAGCCTTGGCTCTCAGACTTGTTCCGCTGCTTTGACCTTGGACTTCTGTAGTGGTTTTCCGAGCTTTTCCGACCTTCTGTAGAATTGCTGTAAATGCCTCGATTTCTGTGATTTAAACAGAAACTGGTGTAGATTCCATAATTTTGGCAAATAAACATAAATTACACAGATTCTGTATTGTTCTAACCCAAATGTATGAAATGTGTGCAGAAATCGATATAAAAGCAAGTGTAAAACATGGCAAATTAGGCTCACAACAAACACCCCATACTTAAGCTTTGCTTGTCCTCAAGCAATACTTTTATTTGTCATTCAGGGGAAGAATTCAAACTCTCAACATCTTAGATTCATTCTTTATATGTCCCTGCAATCAGTTACCATCCTCGAAAAGGTACTAGTGTCACAGATCCATGCATGTGCAAATATGTAAAAGCAACATCTACTCACAAAAGGAGGGTTATGCAAAAACATTCATAAGTGACAAAGCATTAATAATCAAGAGGACTTTAATTTAAGCTCAACAAGGAGTAGATTGGTAAAAGGCTAAAGGTGGGCAATTTTTGGCCATGTGGTGCTTTTGATCCGGGGAAATGGAGTATTTCCAAATTGAATTTCCACATTCCTTCTCCATTTGATTCATCACCTTTCATAATGCTTTTATTCATAATAATGCTTTTACCTCTCTAACCTCAGCACTGCCTTCTCGCGAGTCGCAAACATGGGTGTCATGAATGGCCCTGGATACTTAGTGCGTCGGACTCCTCACAATGTGTCCCATCTCTCCAAACTATTATCTCAGAGAGCAGGGTCAATCTACCTTTATCTCCTGAGGTGATTGGATTTTCTTTCACTCATTAAATTTTCCATACATTTCATATAATTTCCCTCCAAACTCCAATAAGAATAATAATCACAAATACCATATGACATCTCCATAATGTAACATCATTCTCAACATAATCCCCGGATAAGGTAAAGAATGGCAAATATTTAGTTCATGTGGAGCAATATTTGAAATAAGGCATTTTATGGCTTTTGTGATGCATAAGCATAGGTAAGGCTAGGAATTTACAATGAGCATTATATGGAAATATAAAGTCCTCCATCATCTTATCATGCAACATGTCAAAAGCAACTTCAAATTTTACCTCCTTTCATGGTTTTCAAGAAATAATGCACTTCATTGTGACTTCCCTTTACTAGGCAATTTCATGCTATATCTCTAATGAATCCAATTTTGCATCGTCGAGTTCAACATAAAGCTTCCATGACATTATTCAAAAAAAAAATTTTCAATGAGGGTCATTTTTCTCAATTTTTGGAAAACATGCATATAAGCACATAAATCAATAATGCATTCCAAAATAGCCATGTAGCAATTCTAAGAAATAATGCACACATAATGTCAAATATGGAAAATATGCATAATGTAAGCCCTTCCCCCACCCCATACTTAAACATTACAGTGTCCTCACTGTATATAAAAAAAACAATGTAAAGGGTAAAGAAAGAAACTCACAAGACATGTGTGCAGAGCTGCAAAATTTCGAATGGAGCACCTCTTAGTCCGAGTAAGCTTTGGTTCTATCCATTGACCTGAAAAGTAGAAGACATATACCCAAAAAATAGAAACAACAAAAACAAAGTCTCAAATGTCCTAAAAAGTCTATGTACATGCTCTAGATTTTATAGTCGCTAGGCCGACTTTCATTAATGCTCAAGGTGGCATCTGCAAGGCCCATGTAGCTTGGGCCTCAAATAAGACTCCATTCTTGTCCATCAGCTGTAATCCCCCAGAATGGATCTTGTTCACCACGAACGGTCCCATCCGCTTCTTGTTGAATTTGTTAGGAAACCAATGATCCTTTGATTTAGAGACATAGAGCTTGTCTCCAACTTCATACTCCTTAGGCTCATCATTGGAAATCCTGCACAATCGCACATACCAAGGCAGACCTCTCCCATGTATAGATAAATCTTTAATGGAAATAGGAGAAGAAAGATCCATACCTTGACTCACCTTTGCGGAAATGGAATCGGGGACCACGGTGTTTGGTCGATCTCGACTAGGGCTCCTCGGGATCGACGAGTCTGCAGGCTCTGGTGGTGGTCTGGTCGAAGAGGCAGAAGTCGACGAAGAATAGGTCTTGTCGACCTCGAGTTGGCTGGTCGACCTTGAGTAGGCCTCTGGTCCTGGTGTCTGCAGCGTCGAGGAAGGTGCCGTCGAGGAAGACTTGGTCCTGTCGATCTCGACAAGGCTACTCGAGGTCGAGTAGCCTTCTCCTCCTGGTGGCATGCTCATCGACGAGGGCGGTGCTGGGCTCTCCGAGGGGTGGTCGACCTCGAAAACGCTTGTCGAGATCGACGAGGGTTGCACTGGCTCTGGTGGAGCGCTCGAGGAAGGCCGAGTCGACTTAGGGTTCTGGTGGTCGACCTCGACGAGCCTACTCGAGGTCGAGTAAGGCTGCTCCTCTGGTTTGCTGCTCGACGAAGTCGGCTCTGGTGAAGTCTCCTTGGTCTGGTCGAGATCGACTAGGGTTCTACTCGACATCGAGGAGCCCTGGTCGATCTTGACCCCATACTTAGCTCCTGTCAAGGCATCTGAAAAGTAATGAATCCACAATGACTTACCTTGGTCTGTGTCAATGGGATTCTCCGTGTTTTCCTTGAGGATTGCCATGATCTCCTCCACCTGGGCCTCCATGTCCCTTTTTTCTATCTCCTCAGGGGTCATATTTCTGACCTTGGGTTCCCCGCAGGTGATGTAGCCAGCTGAGATAGATTTGACCTCTTTCATTGGACCTGTATGCCTTTCAGTTTTGTTAAAGGAATACTCAATTACCTCATCGCTGATGTTGAAGGTGAGCACTCCTTTCCTTACGCTTATGTTGGCATCCACTGTCGCCAAGAATGGTCTCCCTAGAATAATTGGACAAGCAGGATCTTCTTGCATATCGACTATTAAGAAATCAGCAGGAACGAAGAATTTACCTACTTGTACTGGGACATTTTCCACCATGCCTGTTGGAATGACCACCGTGTTGTTGGCCATGTAAAGTCTAGCATCCACAGGCTCCAGGGCACCTATCTTAATCTTGGACCAAATCGTTAAAGGCATAATACTAACACTGGCTCCAAGATCACATAAAGCATTAATTTTGTAAGGACCAAATCCAATAGTTATAGCAAACTTACCTGGATCCGGCCTCTTCTCCAATATGTCCAGATGGCTGCACTCCTCTGTGATTTCCGCCATCGATCGCTTTTTGCTCAGAATCTCCTTCAGGAACTTGACGTAGGACGGCATTTCATTGAGAGCTTCTGTGAAGGGGATGGTGACGTTCAGCTTCTGAAGCATCTTAATGAAGCGCTGAAACTTTTTCTCCGCTGGGTCTTTTAGAGATTTTGTTGGGAAAGGCAGCTTCTTTTTCTGAATCGGTGCCAGAACAGACGTCGGAGTTGCTGCAGATTTCTCTATGTCGACCAGGGGCTCCTCGACATCGACAAGAGTCTTGTCGAGATCGACTGGATTGGGTGCAGTCGAGTTGCTGTTCGGTGCAGATGAAGATTCTGGAAATTTCTCCTCGAGGTCGACGAGAGTCTTGTCGAGGTCGAGTACGGCCTTGTCGAGATCGACTACGGACTTGTCGAGTTTGACTTGCTGTTCTTCGTCGTTCTGCTGCTTTCCAACCTCTGGCTCTTGAAGTTGATGGCCGCTTCTGAGTTTTACAGCAGCGACGTGCCCAGTCTTTCCCTTAGGATTTGGTTCTGAAGATCCAGGGAGTGCGCCTGACTGTCTGGGGATTCCTGCTGCTAGCTGACCAATCTGTGTATCAACTGTTTTCCGCCAGATATCAATTTCCCCAAGCCTAGAGTTGACACCTTGCATCTGAGTATAGACGGAGTTGAAGGACTGCCTAGTTTCTGTGTGGTTTCTCTGTATTTCCTCCAGGACCAGCTGTATATCATCCTTTTTCTGTTCCCTTTCTGGATGTCCTGGAGCTCTGTAGGGCGGGGGATTCCTAGGGACACCTTGGTTCCATTGTGGTTGCTGAAACCTTTGGTCCCCCATGTAGCGATGGGGACCCCCTGCGTAAGCTGCATCCTCATGGTGCTCTGCCATCCTGACTTGTTCTGTGTGTGGGCACTCAGGAGTGGTGTGCCTTTGCGATCCGCATTCAATACAAGGCTGGTTGAAAGAGAGATACTTTACTTGCTTGATGAGCTTCCTGTTCTGGTCTCTGTAGTATTGCTCCCTGACATCTGGATCAATCTCCTTTGATGGCTCATAGAGGGGCATGGATGGTGCTGGCCTGGCGTATGGGTTCTCTTCATAAGTTGTAGTAGACCCATACTTGTTGTCGTAGGTAGTGAGCTTCTCCAGCACTCCCCATGCGTCACTTGGTGGCATTGTCAGATACTCATAGCGAGTATAATTGTTGATTCTGTCCTTAGTGACTTGATCAAGAGAGTTGAAGAAGATCTCCTGAATGATGTAGGGCGGCTGTCCATGAGTAGGGCAAGATCGTAGCAGTTCTTTGTAGCGCTCCCATGCCTTTGCCAGCGGTTCCCCTTTCTGCTGTTTAAAGGTGGTGATTTTCTGGCGGAGATGTGCTGTTTTGGCAGGTGGGAAGAATTTGTTCAGAAACTCTTGCTCTACTTGGGCCCAGGTTGTGAGTGATCTTGCCTTCAGCCCTTCCAGCCATTTCAGTGCAGGTCCAGCGAGCGACCAGCGAAAAGATTTCATCTTGACATATTCCAGAGTTCTGCCTTCTGCAAGAGTACGGCACATATCATGAAAGTTAGTAATATGTTCAAGAGGACACTCATTAAATCTGCCGTAAAAGGCATTATTTTTAAGCTCTATAAGAAATTGAGTGTGAATTTCAAAAGAGTTTTCAGGGATTAGAATCGCCGATTCAGGCACGACGAGTGTTGGATGCATGTAATCCTCTGCAGTGGTTGGGTACTGGGCAAGCTCAGCTTGTGCTTGTTCCCTTGCTGCTCTCTCAGCGGCGAGAGCAGCATTGTTGGTGGCTAGAGCAGCATCTCTGGCGGCTAGATCCCTGGTAAGCCTAGCGATTAACTGTTCCTGTGTTTCAGCGGCCGACATGATTCTTTTGAGTTTGGAGTGGATGTGTAGGTAGCGCTCCGGTTCGTCTAAGCTGTCAAACTCAGGTGTTTGACCAAAACGACGCATACAGCTGCAATCTAACTCAAAGAGACAGTGAGAACTGACTACCTAAGGCGCGATTGATTGCTTCCCCGGCAACGGCGCCAATTTGTTGTTGCAGGAGTAAGTCAAGTATGAAATAGAATATGGTTCAGAACGACTCCCCTGTCTCAGCAAATAATACAAGACTTCCTCCCGTTGTAGTAAGAGAATAGTCAGGATCGAATCCACGAGGAAGCACGTCAGCAGTTCTCAGGTAGCAACAGATTCTCACAACAGCAGCAGAACAGACAGAAGCAGAAATAAAACAGAAACAAATAATCCCGGCAAGGGCAACTAAAAACAAAAGCAGAAACTAAACCAAAGACAGAAATAAAAGCAAAGCAAAGCAAAAACAGAAGCAAAGACAGAAAGTAACTCGAGGACACAGAAGCTGGTCGAAGTCGACAAGCTGTCCTCTATCTCGACAAGAAAGTAATGAAAACAGAAAGTAAAAAGCAAAAGCAATCAACTCGACAAGGTCAGGCAACTCGACCTCGACAAGAGGTACTCGACTTCGACAAAGGTAACTCGACACAGACGACAGAAAGTGAAAAATCGACGAAAGACAGAAGAAATCAACTCGACTAAGACAAGTCCTCCTCGAGATCGACAAGATGGTACTCGATCTCGACAAAGCTTCGTCTAGGTCGACTAAAAACAGTAAAAGACAGAAACTGTAAATTTGCAGAATTTAAAGACAGAACTCGAAAATTCGATGAAATAAATCAATATTTTAAAAGACCTCCAAGGCTAGGGTTTCAACACCACAACGATAACCATGCAAAACAACACATAAAGGCATAAAAGATCATGCTTTCCATCAAATAACTTTCGTCATTAACAAATAGGCATATAGAGGCTCTCGCATAAACCCTAATTGTTACTAACCCTTTTTCACATAATTAATCCAAGTTGCATTAAGATCACTTTCGCTTCAATAACACAAACAAGGATCACCTTCAACTCTCGCAAAAGAATCATGCTCATAAGGATAGAAGATGAATCGCACAAAAAGATCTGACCTTTATCGCATCGCCTCACATAGCCACCGTCGGGCTCACCCCAGCCCCAGAAGTGGGTGGACTACTCACGCCTCATCGCAATCGCAGACATTGATTGATGAAGAGAACTAAATTGCATTAAAACTAAATTCAAAAAGCCTTTACAATCCTGGCAATCAACTTTCGCTGTAAGCCAAAACCCTAAAAACCTTAGAACTCCTAAACCTTGCTGAATGGAACTAACTAATTGTGTCTTCGAAATTGAATCCATGAAACTGAGCCCCTAGGGCCTTATTTATAGCCTTC
Organism: Persicaria tinctoria; assembly: GCA_037127255.1. Classification (NCBI taxonomy): domain Eukaryota; kingdom Viridiplantae; phylum Streptophyta; class Magnoliopsida; order Caryophyllales; family Polygonaceae; genus Persicaria; species Persicaria tinctoria. Next base: position 33,089,243 of record JBANSL010000010.1, on the reverse strand, counting down.
ATTCCCTAGCTATTCTAGGAAAGAAGATATCTATCTATATCTAAATCTATATCTAAAATTATATCTAAATGCTTTAAAGATAAATAAATGTTTAATGGATTTAAATCCATAAAGGAAAAGATAAAACTAATGTGGTAAGTATGTCTTCATGTTGATAGATTCCGCCTTCCATAGATAGGACTGGATAGATCGGATAGATCCCAGCAACTCTCGGATTCCTTCATGGCCAAGACATCCAAATTCTACTCGGACAAGCCAAGTCGAGAAGATTCTGGAAGCGGCTCTACTCGACCTCGACAAGGTCTTGTCGACCTCGAGTTGAGTGGCTCGACTTGGCTTGACTCTGCTCGATGTGGCTCGGACTCTGGCTCACTGGTGCTCGTCGATGTCGAGTTAGCCTAGTCGACCTCGAGTAGAGGTGAGTCATTGACTGAGCTTCCTCGGGTGGCTCTCCTCGGGTTACTCGGACATGCTCGGACAAGGACTCAGGTGCTCGTCGATCTCGACGAGCCCTAGTCGACCTCGAGTAACTTTGCTCACCGACTAGGGTTTCTCGAGTGACTCTCCTCGATGGGCTCTATCCGCTGGCAGCGGATGGCTTCGTCCGCGGCAGCGGATCCTCCTTTCCGCGGCAGCGAGTCTCCTTGCTCGTCCTCGGCTAGCTCGCCTCGATGACTCCGGGCATGGGTGTCTGGGCTTCGTCCACCTAGACTAGTGCTTGTCTAGGTCGAGTAGGGTTCCGGAGCTCGGGGAGCTTGGTTTCTCGAGTATGGCTTTGTCGACCAGGTCTGCTCGGACATGGCTAGTCTATGTCGACCAGGCCGACTCGAGATCGAGTAGCCTTGGCTCTCAGACTTGTTCCGCTGCTTTGACCTTGGACTTCTGTAGTGGTTTTCCGAGCTTTTCCGACCTTTTGTAGAATTGCTGTAAATGCCTCGATTTCTGTGATTTAAACAGACACTGGTGTAGATTCCATAATTTTGGCAAATAAACATAAATTACACAGATTCTGTATTGTTCTAACCCAAATGTATGAAATGTGTGCAGAAATCGATATAAAAGCAAGTGTAAAACATGGCAAATTAGGCTCACAACAAAGACCAAAGGGCGTCAAGCATCCCGGCCTTTTCTCTTTACTGTTACAAAAAAAGAAATACCTAAATGAAGTAAATGGGAAGCCGTATGACCCCGAGTATGCCAGTTCGTGTTCTAATCGTAGTGTAAAATGCTAAAAAATGTTTTTTCGGAGACGTCTCTTACTATATACGCTTTGGTTCAAAGCTGTTGTCGGTATTGGATGGGATCTAGATCCTCTTCTAATATGTTGGTATTTTTTAAAATCCTTATTCCATTTTAAGGACTTGTGACTTCGCCTTTCCCTCTGCTATCTTGGCGAAAGAATAGCCTTTATCTTAATTCGCCACTCACTCTCTTTCGAGTAGGGTTAACAAAAAAGTAAAAAAAATATCCTCAACCTAGAAATAGAACTCCGGGATCTTCTTTTTCTTCTTAATCACCCGAAGGCGAGAGCTAATCCGTCTTGGTACAGCTCCTAGTCCTGATCGATTGGCTACCGGGTGTTCACTCAAACTAAAAAAGAATGGAATCCAGATCCTCATCTCCTTCAGTCTGACTCTGCTCCATTCCTTTCTTTATCACCTCTAGTTCCCCAGACTTATGACTTATAGGCGAGAAAAGAGGGTTGGCACAAAGAAAAGCTGCTTCTTCTCTAGCTTTCAAAGAGCTCCTTCTCAATCCCATTCGTACCATGTCTACTTCTTTACTATGGATCATGTCTTCGTTCAGAGTGTGGATAAAGGAAAAAGGAAAGCCACTACTGCCGTTGCTAGTCCTCAAGCGAAGAAGAAGAGCATGACAGAGAGATAGAGATAGAAAGGGCGGAAGATCTTTTTTATGTTGGAGGAGACTTTCCAGCCTTACTAAAATAGGGGGTGTAAATGCCGAAGAAAAAGAAAGGGTGCGAAGGAGGAATACAACTGAGGGTCAAACTCCAGTTGGCTCTCCAAGATCGACGGATCAGCATTAGATTGTCAGGTTTTTAATCCAATGCTCCTGACGCCTCTGGTTCTGCTTAACCCTCTCGGGCTCCCGTTGCTGAATTTGACGAAGGCGCCGCAACGCCCTCCTTAGAAGAGAACACAATTCCTTCGTCAATCACAAATGTTCCTGATGAAGTGTTAGGTGGTATGAGTCAATCGTTCTATTTTTCATCTTCGTATAGAGACTTAGAATGAACTGAGTTATCTTTGTATGACTTAGACTAATTTGAGATACATGTTATTGAAGGTGCTCGACCAACTACCTAAACCTTTAGGAGCGATATGTTCAAAAAACGATAAATATCGTAAGAGAAGCACTTGAAAAGTTCAAAGTAATGATAACAAGATCGAAAGATCATACATAAGAGAGATTTTCAAATCCGTACGCCCAAAAGTCCCGTGCCTTTCTTGGTTTGACCAACCGGTGATTTCCTACAAGTCTTTTTGAGCAAAAAGCGGATCAGTGAAAGGTATAATGAAAAATGAGATTTTTTTTGATATATAAGCTCATTTGGATATGTATATCGGTCTGCGGTGCGTTTCTTTGCGACACTTCACTACCGATGATCAACACCGTCGTTGAGGCGACAGGTGGAGGGCTCCTCGAAATCGGCTCACCGGCGGCGAGCGTAGGGGAACTGCTGGGCCCGCATCCTGAGCAATCGGAAATCCGTTTTCGATCCTTCGATGAAACAGTGTTCTTGGAAGAATGGGAAAGACATTCTGACATGCCAAAGGCGGCGTCCCTCGATGAGGCAGGGCCCTCACAGCCCTATGAAGCGATCCCGCCCCACGGACCGGAGTGGACGCTTTCATACGAGCGCTTTTGCAATCGCCTGGAAACGTACTTACAAAAGTACAGTGGGCGCTCGGATGTCCTTGCTCAGTATCCACAGCTCTTAGGAGCGGATCTGAAGCATTTGGCTCAGGAGATGGCCACCCGGTTTTTTGACGTGGATTTTTTATCCACGTCCGAGATTGATGACCTGACATCTGATCAGTTTCGTACGTACACAAAAGCGAAGAGCTCATTAAGTAGCTTCTTAGCTGACTATTACGGCCCGTGAATGCCGCTGCCAAATGATAGAATCCTCAATTATTTGAGTGAAAGGTACGTACGGGGTTGAAGATGATGTTACGCAGCGTTCAGAACCAGCCTTGAAGTGAATTAATTAAAAGGAAGAAGTCAGAAAATGAGACGACTCTTTTTGAAACTATATCATAAACAGATCTTCTTCTCCACACCTATAATGAGTTTTTCTCCTTTCCTCTCGTATATAGTCGTGACGCCCTTAATGCTGGGTTTTGAAAAAGACTTTTCATGTCATTTCCATTTAGGTCCGATTCGGATCCCTCCGTTGTTTCCTTTTCCTCCCGTACCTTTTCGTCGAAATGAGAAAGAAGATGGTACACTCGAATTGTATTATTTAAGTGCTTATTGCTTGCCAAAGATCCTACTTCTTAAATTGGTAGGTCACCGGGTTATTCAAATAAGTCGTGTTTTCTGTAGTTTTCCCATGTTAGAACTTCTGTACCACTTCGATCGATCCGGAATGGATCGGTTAAACATTCTATTAGGGGGCCCGGTCTTGACTCTTCTGTGTGGTATTCATTCTCGTTCGGCTCTTGGAATCACATCCAGCAGTGGTTGGAACAGCTCGCAAAATTCAACCACTTCACCTACTTTATTACCCTCAACCCTTTCTCGTACTTCCATTGAAACAGAATGGTTTCATGTTCTTTCATCGATTGGTTATTCTTCTCCGTTCGTATCTCTTTCTCCAATTTCGGTCTCGATTAGTTCACAAGATTGAATGGCCACTGAATTCCATCCAGCCTCGATTCGACAAGAATGTTGAGCGGGGTATGTAAGCCATGTATCTGGGAAGAACTCAAATGGAAAATGAAAGGAGGGGCTAAAGAAGATTCGACTTTCTCAGTTGAACTAGAAACAAAAATGAGTTCTTTTTTTGGCTGACTTTTCACCACGCGGGGCGGCTATCCGCATGTGTCCTAAAGTGATGTCCATTTTTTTTGTAATGAGTATACTCGAGAGAAAAGGTTTGGAATTCGACCTCCCCTTATACGCTCTAAAAAGAGGTCATGGCATTCCGAAAAGGCCTTATTGTGGGATGAAGACCGTAACCTTAGTAACTCAGTGCTCTATACAGGGGAAATGAAAGCAGAATTCGTTCGGATCCTCTCACATGTTCAATCTTTTTTTAGCGGTTTCCCCAGAGATCTTTATCATTAATGCAACCTTCATTTTGCTCATTCATGGAGTTGTTTTTAGTACCTCTAAAAAATATGATTATCCACCGTTAGTCAGTAATGTGGGTTGGCTTGGATTACTTAGTGTTGCGCGCCTAGGAGGGCAGCGCGCTTTGGGATGCGGAGGAGCTATTATCGCCCAGCTCCCTAACCTAATGCGGCACCGGGTTCGGACCGCAGGGAACCGTAGCATGGGAGGACGTCTAATCCTTTTGCCGCCGCAAGGCTGGCTAATCGTACGCAGCAGGCTCGAAGACCCCTGGTTCTGGAAGGCACATGAGTCCGAACGCTATGTTGAATGTGCAACCGACACTACACTACGTAGGTACCTGTGCAGGTAAGGCGTCGGTCGGTCCTAGAAACGGCGGCAGTGGCGCGAGGAGTTAACGACCGGACGTGCTGCAACCTAGAGATCACCAGGCAGCTCTTTCGCTCTATAGGGATCGAGAGGGCATAGCACAATTCTTCTTGGAGGAAGGTTGGTTTGCCCAGGTGACTGATCCTGCCATAATGTACTCTTACCTATAGCACCGGCAACCGAAGTCGAGCATACATACGACGATCTTCATGCGTGAATAGCCGGGAGGAAAGAAAGGGCGGTAGATGATAATGAGAAAGGGCGCCGCGTCTGGACGAACGGGCAGAATGGATGAGCGAAAGGTGCCATGCTATGGAGTGGGAAATATCCCGAGTTTCATGTAAGAAAACTAAATGCACTTCGAGGCCGAGGAACCGAGGGACCTTCTCGAGCACGGGTAAAGAAATGAAGAGTCAGAGATAGAGCTAGCCTATTCGTTATGGGGAACCAATGCTCCGGACCGAATAGAGCTTACCTACGGCACCTGGCTTTCTCCGGGGCATATTAGCTTAGCTGCGCTTAATAAGCCGGTTTTCGCCACAACTCTCTGACGGCCACTTTCCTTACCTTACCCTCACTACACTCTCACTCCAAGCTACGCCTGCTGAGCAAGATGCATTGCGATTTCCTCTTCTGTGAACGCACTTGAGCATGACACGGGACGGGAAGAGAAAGACTCTTTTCTCCGGTTCTCTCGTAAAGCCAAAGACGCCCTAAGACAAAGTCAAACTGTTGGGACGAGGACATGATCAATAGAACCTGGCTGGATCCGGGCTGGGATAGTGGCGCCCATTCCTAACCAGTTCCGAAAAGGTTCGCTCATGCTGGAGGGAGCATCCTCACTTAGTGATCGGTCCGCTAGTTCACGCAAATTCGAAGAAGTTATCACGGACGAGCCACATGCAGGGAAACTTGCACGTGTGGTTCTGGCCGGGCTTTCCTGAGGTATCTAATAACCTTGCTTTTGCTCGCTGCTGGCGCACCTCTCCTAACTATTGCCCATTTATTCTGGAATAATCTTTTTAAGAGGGACAATTTTACATATTTCTGCCAAATCCTTCTATTATTAAGTACGGCGGGTACCATTTCGATGTGTTTTGATTTTTTCCGAACAAGAGAGGTTTGATGCTTTTGAATCCATTGTATTAATTTCACTTCCTACTCGCAGTATGCTCTTTATGATCTCGGCTCATGATTCAATTGCCATGTATTTAGCTATTGAGCCTCAAAGTTTATGTTTTTATGTGATCGCAGCATCAAAAAGAAAGTTTGAATTTTCTACGGAAGCCGGCTCGAAATATTTGATCTTAGGTGCATTTTCTTCTGGAATATTATTGTTTGGGTACGACCGGATAACTACCGATATCTATTAATATCTTTTCTTAGAATGTTGTTTTTAAATAGATATCTATCTATATCGTAAACTATCGGATCGGGTATTACTTAGATGTGAAACTTGCAGACTTCATTGGTTGTGATATTGATCTTACGGAGGTTCTGAAAGAAGGAATATATAGACTTGTAGAGACCCTCTGTGTAGTTGTCTATCTAGGGCGATCGATCTACATCTTTCTCTATAGTCCTAGGGCTGTGTCTCGATCTCCTACGTGCGTGAAGGACTAGTTCCTACTTGATAAACAACCCTTGGTCTAATTCCACGCCTTATGACGTATTTGATGGGAGGCTTGGCGTAAAGTGAAGATTGAAGGAAGTATAGAAAAATTCCCGGTAGGGGTATTCCGAAGGTTTAACCTAGGCAACGAAAAAAAAAGGGCCTGAGACTTCCACTAGAGGAGCGACCAGTTGGTTCACCAAACTCCGACCCAGCATCACACGTTCTCCAGGTCCGAAGGGATCCAGTGCCCAACTACCGACTCCTCCCGGAATTGCGTTATCGGAGCCGAGCCAGGAATAGCCGTTAGTGGACACCCACTACTTTTCACCGGTTAGAGAGGCCCTCTTTAATACATTAAGAAAAGATGTTCACAGGGGCCAGAAAGACTCGGTCATAGGAACTTATACTACCTACACGCTAGTAAACGAAAACTATCTCGACCGGATCAGAGTAAACAACAATGTCGAATCAGGTCGCCCCTTGCCTTGAAAGAATTCACACGCGGCCACCAGCTTTCCCAAAATAAGGGGAGATTTGCTGCTTACTGCTCACGAAAACATCCGACCTATACTATAGTCAAGTCGTCCGCGTATCTTTCTTATTTCCTTTCCTTCTATTCATTCCATTTTTGGCTTTGACCAATTCAAGGTGAAACTGGAGGTTGATGGTGTTGGCTAAAAAGGGGGAGAGAGGCTCAGCCAAGTGCCCAACCTTAGGAAGTACACTAATCTAGAGAAGCGATGTGGGTCGGGCTGTTCGGAGACTCACAGCGAAACGTTCTCAGTTCAGTTCCCGCTTTCCTTTATTCTGCGTGGTTCGTCGTGTCCAACACGAAGATTCCAATAGGTGTGTGTGGGATTGAATCATTATTTTAGGGATGGGAATGACCAGCCTAGCCTCGCTAAGCGCAAAATAGCGTATTTAGAATAGAAGTTCTTCTGCATCGTTGTGACCCCGAGACAAGACGTTCTAGTGAATTATATAGCGCTCGTAAGATACCCTTTTTTCATCCAATCAATGCGCAGAAGCGTGAAAAGAATTTCATTGCCTTTCAGGGCCTGTGACTTTATAAACTAAGAAAAAGGAATCATTGTGAGGAAATCCAGTGTCTGGAAGAGTCACTCCCTCTCCCATGTCTTATGGTTTTCAAGTGAAGATTGACGGTTCCTAGTCAGATTCTTATTTAGAGAAGGAGGAACTGAACTTCGATTGTGATGGCGATTGCCTAAGAAGGATAAAAAAGAAAGGAACTAATTGTAATCATAAAGAGCACCTTCCCCCGCTCCAGGGGCCCAGCTCCTAATTACCAAATACTATTCTACGACCGGACAATATCATCATAGGTAAAGAAGAAGAATTCCTACTCGCAGGCTAACTAATAGAACTATAAAAAAAATGACCTTACTTCCCTTAAGGGGAGAAAGCAGGTTTTGTTGGGCAAAGAGGTTTCATTTGAATATGCTTAATAACACATGTGATTGAAGAAGTCAAGCACCTGCTTTTTTGTTATTCCGGAGGTGAGAAGAAAGCTATTTCCCAACCTGGTTCTATCTCTCAGGCGTAAACTTCTTTCGTAAAGCACTGTTCAAGCTAGTTCGAGGAGGCTCGATGTAATTGAGAGTTTCGGAATCAGAAGAATTCGAGGCAGTGGCACAAGAACCAAAACCATAACCCAGAACCTAAGGGTGTTGGCTTCTTTTAAGTCGAAGGCGAAGGGCGCTCGGGCTGGGTTCATCAAGTACGTAGATATCAAGAGAACTAGAGCGTGGCTTGTTTGGAAAACTAGGCTTCCTTGGAACGGAACTCAAAAGGGAGCTAATAGCGGAAGAGAAGACACATTCATGAAAAGCGAGAAGCCGTGAGAGAATGACCAAGTATTCATAGATCAAGGAAGTGGGGATCAAAAGAGAATGAAATGGCTAAAGCCCATTCCAGGAATCAGAACTGGAACAAGAAACCAAACCCGATCCCCATGTTTACTCAATCACTCGGTTTCTTTTTTTTTACTTAGGCACTTACGAAAGCCCTCGCTGGCAGACCAATCGGAACAAAGGTGCCATCCTAAAGTAAAGGGAATTTAGGGCTATCAGTTCCTAAAATATTCTACTACTTGGCTGTCTCAAAGCCGACATTTTGATCCTTAGACTCTTGCTTACGAGAAGCATCCCTCATCTCATTCTATCATATCTCCTGGCGGAAGATCCCATCCCAGAAAGCCATGCAAGAGGACCCGCGGCTAACCGCTCCTCGGTTTCCAAGATAGTTAAGAGAGGAAGCGAAGCCAGCTTTTAATAAAATCATAAGAGTATAAAGAAAGAACCTAAAGCAAGTGAGTGAGTCCTTTCCCTTTTCAAGATAGTCTTCATCCTTGAAGCTGTAGGCATGCAAGCCAATCAGCTAGACTATAGGGTTAGGTTCCTTGGTCTAGCCGTAGTCCTGTTGGTTGCAAGTTCGAAAGCCAGTTTATGAGTCTTTTTTAGGTTCCCGCCACGCCACAAAATAGAAAAAAGTAAGTCTCTGAGGTATTCTTCAATCCTGTCTGATAATGCCAGCGGAAGTTCAGTTCACGTTTCAAGCGAAAAAAGGAAAGGAGTGGAATACGATTAACGAGTATAGAGCATAGAAAGCGGAATGAAATGAAGTTTCAATGGAAAGGGGAATCGCCGTTTCACAGCCGCTCCTCCACAACTATATAAAAAAAGAATATATGCACCGCTGCGGATTTGTAGAGGGCGGGTACCACGCTCAATAGAAACATACTTTTCTATTTCAGAAATATAAAAAGAATACACTTTAGGCCCTTCTGAAAGCCATGACGCAGGGTCACCACTCGGTTAGATAAATGGGTATTTAGATAATGCATCGGTGCGGTTGGGCATAGTCAAAATTGCCTAGAAACTTGGGCAGGACCATACCATTCTACACCGAAACGACCGTCAGAGGAGATGAAACTAAAGAAAAAGTCTCAGGAGATGAGATAGTTTGCGCATGCCGCTACCAAATCTGGGTCTTCTGACCCGTCAAAAAGTCGAACCACCCAGAGAGGACCTGTACGAGCTTCCGAATAATGAAAGAGGGCTCCTCGATTCGGTCATGTAAAAGAATCGGAAAGCAACAAAATCTATATGAATGGATTAGCTTCCCCGGCGGATGGAAATGGGGTTTGGTACAACCAACACAAAGCGAAAGACTAAATTGCGTATACAAAGACGACAGACTTTCCTTTCATGCCTAAAGGCTCGTAAGAGGCGCAACAAACAGAGAACTCTGAAAAAGTTATCATTCCAGTTCTTCAAGAAAGCTGACACTTCTAGTTGACAAAGAGCAGCCGAGCGAGCTACTCGAGCTACACTTTCGAACTCTTCGAAGATATATTCTCTTGATCCTACATTCAGTTAGGATGCCCCTAACCCTTAGCCGGACAGGCTTCTAGCTCTAGCATGAATTCCAAATCGAAATCTTGGAATTGACTTTTTTCGCTTTCGGGATTTCATTCTGTTCAAGCTCGGGAGAGAGAAGGCAAAGAAAGTCAGTCCAGATGAAGGTCAGATTCACTTTCTTCCATCCCCGGTTCCGGTCCAAGGGTTTGGAACCCTGGTGAATATCTATTTTGCATTCCAAGCTAGCTTGCCAGTCATGAGATGGGATCGATCCTTTCCCGCTATCAATTTGAAGCTTCCTTTCTTGCTGTGATCTTCCTATAAAGAGGTCAGTTCGTTATCGCTCAGATATTCCCAGTGGGACTTCCTTTAAATAAATTGTCCTGCCTTTCTGATTGATTGTACTATATTCAATTTACAGAGAGGCTATGGCTAGCTCCTATAACCGCACTTTAGGATCTAAGTCTGACGGACTGATAAGTTTTGTGAGTGGGCACTTAGTCTAGTCTTCCAAGAGATCTTCTTCCCTTTATCCTCCTTTATTCAAAATGTTTAAACTTACCCATGATTCATAGTTTTTTTGGCAAGGCCCTCTTTTGCCGGGCGCGCGCTACTCTCTCTTTGCGGATTCTGCTCCATGAGATAGGTCATTTCGAATCCTACTCGGAAAATGAACAGGGTTCCAAGGAATCAAGCTGCACCCAGAGAAAATATTATAAACTACGATCGAAGTGGTGCAAACAAAGCAGAAGCAGAGCGGCGCGCTAAGACTAAGATAGGGGTCCAGAGTGGTCGATCCAATCATTTCCACCTATGTCCAGTAGTGGGACCACCCCGGTTTTCCTCTATTCAACGAAGATAGGTTTACACTACCAAAAGAAAGGGTCAAATTCAACACAAAAAACGACTTTCTTCTTAGGCGAAAAAAAAAAGTCTTATTTAGGGCTATGGGCGCACCCCACTCGCTAAATCTTTTTGCTATCGCTAACTCTGCTTTATTGCATTGCTGCTAGCATTGCTCTGTTCTTCTTTCTAGCTATTTCCTACTTGACTTCACATTCTTCTGCCTATTGGCCAAGGCCAGGCGTGCCCCTCATAGCTTACTTCTAGCATACCGTTGAAAGGAGGAAGGTCAATTTGTGGAGTCGTTTATCTACGTTTGAGCGAGTTGGTTGGATCGATCGAATCCCACTTGTTGTAACGTATGTCGATATGGAGCTTGCTAATTGAAACCGGAATACTTTATGTCTTCAGGCCGGTCTTCAAGGCGATGCTGCTAAGCTTCCTTCGGACAGAGAATCGGGTCCAATCTCGGCAAAGGGGATAGGCGGCATTCCCATCAATCTAAATATCTGCTCCTAGTGCCGAAGGGGGCGAATCACCGGAACGATCGAGGAAAGAAAAATGGTTGCTAAAAGTGGTTATGATAAAGAGGAACCCGCGTCGAAAGGCAGGCAAGCAGCTAACTAGCTACCTCGAAACCGTTCATTCATTCCTGGCCAAAGGAAAAGGGGAATTCCATAAAGGCAGAAGGAGATCAAAAAAAGATCATTTCGATATTTTGACGAAACGAACACAACACCAGGTTATACGGGAATCTAACTAGTCTAGTATATTGAAGATAGGGGCTTCCCTATTAAGGAGGATCCATTTCGAATGCTTTAGACATAACAGGCAGACCCCGTAGGATAAGTAAGGGAATCAGCAATCGTTCTTGTTGGTCTGTCTGCTTTCGGCTTTGCAATTCAATAAAGAAAAGAAAGAAGGAGAATCTTGTTGAGAGTGACTACCAAATGGGAAAGAGAAAGGTGACTTCCTGAACTAACTCACTGTCGAGCTACAGAACAAGGAAGTTATAGAGAGGCGCTAAGAGCATAAACCCTCCTTATCTAACCCAGGGCGAGCTTCGTCAGTCTTAATGTATTCCCTTTCTCAAGGCAGCACCGCGGCAATTCAATGAGCGATACTTGCACTCAATAGTAGAACAATGAAAGCAGCAGTGGCACTCCCCATACTTAGAGGGTCCGGGCCTGGTCCTCCCTTTGATCTTGTTGCTCGAGGAAATGCAATCACTTTATATTCTATTAGTATTAGGAAGGGAGATTTCTATTCAAAAAAAATGAAAAAAAAGCCCTAACGACTCTACTTACAACAACTTTTTAGCACGAAAAGAACCCGGCTCAACGGGAGAGAACTCCATATCTTGCTCCTCCTGGGAAAAGAGGTTACGTGTCCTTTGGACCCTTCGATCAACTCAACAAGACAAATGGGAGTATTTCCTTAAAAAATGCGGATTGACTTTCTTGCGATCTTTCTTTTCACTCAGTAACCATCTATATCACAAAGGACAGCTCAAGTAGATTGTCTTTCTCCCTTTGATCTTGTACTTTTTTTGACTTCGATTTTTCGTTAAAGAATCTTTGGTATTTAAAGGAACGGAAGTCTCCCCTTAGAAGCGGAGGGGGTGTTCTCCAGTTCTTGGTCATAACCGGCTTTACCCGCATCAAACTGGCCAGATTGTATTCTTTCGGCTAACTTTAGATAATACCGAGTGATCATAATCCCGTGTAAACTCGGCTCATAAATGTGCAATTCATCAAAGTTCTTCCAGGGGGCCCGATGCCACTATGACTTGAAGTAATGAATGAGCGTGGTGTGGGGTATATTAAATAAAAGAAAAGGAATTCTTCTTTCGCCACAGTCGCACCTCCTTACTCTGATTTGAGAGCTCGAAGGGGAATAGATGTTAAAAAAAATGGATTAGTGTACCGCAGTGGAGATATTGATTTGGTAAACTGATTTACCGGACCCTAAGCAAGCGTCCCTTTTTCGCAAATAGACAATTATAGGAGGAAAAAGAGTGCATTAGCCTATATTACATTACCGACATGGAGGGTTCAGCCCTTCAACCCGATCCAATATCCTCTCTTTCCCCTTGTGCCTGTCAGCGGATCACAAAAGGGTCACGTATATAACGTATAACGTGGAGGGTTCTTTTCTTTGACCGGTTAGATTTTACCTCGTTTTTCACAAGCAGCAAGATGGGCCCTTTCATTCCCTTCCCCGGACTTCTCAAGCAAGATAGAATCCACATAAAAAGTGAGACTAGAGCTTGACCTGCCCGATATCCATGAATCCTCTCTTTTCTTGCAAGATGAACGGCCTATTCTGCGATATCAAAAACTTCGCCATTGATGCTAGCTACAGCCACGGCAAATCGGTAGGATCCACTAAGTTGCCTTTACTTTGTTTAGCATCTAGCTACTTGCTAGTAGAATAGAGACTCATTCATTGGATACCATTCATTAAAACCCGTCTTCTCTGCTCCATATGAAGAAAATGATCGAATTCTCACGTAAATTTTTAGAGCCTTCGGAGACAGCTTTCTTCTTAATGATTTGTTCACATGAACATAGCAAATAGATTCAAAAAAAAGCACGTAAGAAGGACTGGGCTAATCAGGAAGCTTGCCTGTGAGCATTTGATATGGAGACATCTTCTTTTGATTAGCACTAGTGGGCAGTCTGTTGATAACATAGAAAGCAGTGTGGAAGGCCTAACTCCAACATTCTGATGGAAGACAAAGTTGAAAGAACAAAAACAGTCCAAGCTCACTTATGTGTCTATCTTTTTTCTCAACTACAGCATTTTGCGCTTATGTACGAGGGACAGAGAACTCTTGCTTTATCCCATGAGCCAAACAGAATTATCGAAATGGTTGAGAATCACCTCCATTGTCACACCGAAGAGACTTTATTCTTTGATTGTGGTGCTTCACTGAAAAAGAATGGAATGACTGAAAGACTTTCAAAGCATCCATCCTCTTTTTGCTTCAAGAAAGATATCAAATTGAATCAAATCAAAGGGTGAGTACCAATCGAATTGTGTTCAAAGGACGGGTTATGGGTGGAGAATCTTGGGTGGCGGTGGCCTTTCTCTTCAAGAGTAGGAGATCCTCGGGGCGGATGTGGTTCCGGTCTTTCGTTGAGAAAGTCGTAGGCATCATCTACAGAGTGTGAAGAAAAAGTGAAGATTTTCAAAGAAATATAAGTGAGGCTGCTTACTTGACTCGCTCTGCGCAAGGGTCCAGGCTCGGAGAACTCAAGGGAGAAGTTTTTACTTAGAAGTACCCCCTAAAAAATCCATATTTCAAAACTTGCATGCGGCCTTCATTTCGAAACCAAGGGCTGTGTCTACGTCTAAGTGCCGAATCATAAGTGCAATCCGAAGCGAAAATGAAAAAGTAAAGGAAATGCTTTTGTGTCCATCCAAGGGAAAGCGTTGCGTGCTATTGATTGAATGTAGTGTGGTTGACATCGTAGAAGGCATACGCTTAATCACTAAGCTAAGGACCAGTCGACCTGTGCTCCCTCTCCGTCCTTTTGTATGTGAAAGTATGTACCCACCCCCCTGTGACAATGATACTGGTGAAATCCCTACCCACCTAATAGCTACAAAAAAGTAAGCCCTCTTAGGCGAGCTAGTAGTAGTGAGTTTGCTCCAGAAACTGGAAAGGAGGTTGACTCAAAATAGGACTAGTAAGAGGAAAAAGGGGGATCGACCGAAAGAACTTCAACTTAGCAACAACCTAGGTTTCGACCCCTCCTCTACTCAAAGGTTGCCCGACGGAACAATGGAATAGTACAGCTAGGCGACTAGGTAGTGAATCTTACCCGTGGTTAGTATTAGTAGCGGCTAACCCTGTAGTTAGCTCTTCCCTTTCACCCGGGCGGGCCTATGTAGTCTTTCTTTCTCTTTGGCTGTTAGGGAGTTTAGCTCGACTAAGCCAAAAGCAATAGTTGTTAGCGAAGAAAGAGGCACGAAATTCGGTTCGGTGTTAGGCTACGTAAGTATGACCGCTTTACCTATAGTTGAGACCCATTCAGGAGATTTTTAGGCTTATATTACTACTAATGTCATTGACAGATCGTGTAACTTTACAGGTGCAGCCACGACGGCTTGTTCCTCAACCGCAGTCGTTTTTTTTCTTCTTCCTTTTCTTTTTATATAGTCTTTTTGACTCCATTCCTTACTTAAGGAAGGAATTGCGGGCTGTTAGAAATGGTTGTTAAGCATCTAATCTTCTATTAGGTTCCCCATGTATAATATAAGAAAAATAGCTCAGTGACTTTCCTCAGACCGATAGAGAGACCTAACAATAACAACCTAGCTAACCTAACAACCGAAGTAAAGATCGGGGGAGTTTTCTATCGTGGTATACATACCGGTACGCAGTTTCTGTAATCAATATACGACAATTGTTGGTCCACCCTGCCTTGAAGAGGTTGAAAGAAAAGAAGCGCTCTAGCTCTCACTTGAAGTACAGGTTTTGAAAAAACTCGGACAACGGGATCAAAGACGTTCTTATTTTTCCAAGTCCATAAGTACCATAAGGAATATAAAAATAGGATTGACCACACCTGATTTAATGCAACTGTGACTTTTCATTTTCCTGAAGGGGGGGATTGTTGCCAAAGTCTAGGTCTGAAGTTCCCCGGTAAGAGACCTGACAGCGTGAGGAATGATTCTGACAGCAGCAAATGGCTGAAAACTGGCTATTAACAAGGTTTGAGGCAAAAAGGCTTATCCATTCCAGAAAGAGTAGTGGCACAAACTCAACAGCGATGACAAGTCCAGTCAGAATGAGAAGAAGAAGGCAGTCGACCATTAGTCAAGAGGGACCGAAGTCATTCTTTTTTTTGAATCTCAACTCCCCAGGTGTCGCCTCATCTGCCGTCCGAGAAAGAAGGACAACACGACGAAGGTGGCCTACCCCGCTTTTGCTTTTGACCGACCAGCCCTCCTTGCCAAAACCCAAAGAATCGAGGTCCTCAGTCGAGTTAGCATCAACTACGAGAGTTTCCATTTCCTAGTTGAAGAAGACCAAGGCCAGTGCCCTAAAATCCCTACAGAGGTTTTGACATCCCTCAGCAACTTTTCAGCCGGCTAACCGTCTTCTTCAGCCGCTCGCCTCGCTAGAAGAATACATTGTGCATCTTAATTCCGAAGGGCGCTTGTTCAATACCGAGAAGGACATGGGCTCCCCCTTCTTATGGCTAGACTCTAAGCCCGATGCAGGATGAGATAGACTTGTCTCTCTATCTTCTTCCGACAAGAAGGGCCTGAGCGAACCGTACCGAGCAGCCTACCGATCATGTTTTCTTTCTAGGCTTTGTCCTATCTTTTCTCGTAAAACCTGGCTATTGCCATATTCCTCCTCCTTCGCTTCGGGTAGTAGAATATGAAGTTCTATTAATTCCTCTGACTACAAAAATTCCATAAACCCCATCTTTTTTGATGCTGTGTCAAGAGAGTCGTTTCCGCAAGATATTCCATAGGTGGATTTAAGCGGAAGATCCGCAATATGGCTTTAGCCTAAAGACGAAGGGAGTTGAGCCACGGGCACTGCAGCAGCTCTCTCTCCTAACAGCTAGTAGGCC